>VYZT01031180.1:0-52051 GCA_013400735.1 Pomatostomus ruficeps
AAAGCACAGGATTGTCCACTGCCAATAACATCAGTATGAAGCCACTTTTTGTCATTCTGTAGCAATGTGGAACTTTCATAACTTAGAGCATCACTTGTTTGCTTTTGTTGATCACTGTGATTTCATTAAAACAAGCATAAAAACTCCTGGACAGTTACCAAAACCTGAACTACCTACAATGACATAATGGCAGGGTTATTATTTAACTAAAGAAAGAAATGTGGAATGTTTCATCTCTAACATATTATTCTCTTCAACCCTGAGCACTATGGACAGCAGAACCTAATCCAATACTTATTTCAATATAAAGATAACACAAAAATCACTGGTTTTGTAACCCACTACTCCAGTATTTGCATGTCAAATTTATCAGGATACTTCTCCACAATTATAAACTACATTATTTTCGAACTAAGCATATGCTGACGGAAAAAGAAAACAGAAGGAAATAGTAAGTATATGAAGGTCCTCGTAACTTAATTTATAAGATAACTGAGGTTAGAGAAAACCAAGAGCCCCCTCTAGGGGTTACTGCGAGTTCTAACATAGGTGGATACTCAGGACAGATAAGAGAAATGGTTTTTTAGGGTTTGTATTTTTTAGTTTGAGTTACTCTAAGTGGAATTTAATCTTAACTACAATATCAACAGTAAAATGACAGCTTAAAAAAAAAGACCGATGCAAAAAGCTGTATTAGACTTTGGATGAAATCTACTTACAGTAGTACTTCAGCACCAAAACATGGGCAGTTAAGCTTATACATGTATATACAATTAAATGATATGTCAAAGTCATAAAATGCTTAGTTATTTATAATGAAATCTATACAAAACAGTTAAAAACATGGTTTTATATACATTTTGGGAAAAAAAAGGTATTGTCTTGATTACCAGAACGTATTAAAACTGGTTCTCTTGTCCCATCTGAACCCAAACCGCTTTCTGTGACTTGTAACTATCACAAAACCCCAATGTATTGCTTCAACAAGCCAAGGCATAAGGCTAATTGTGGAAACCTACCACTGTATACCTATTTAAGCTTTTAAACTCCCCAAATGGTCAACTTTAAAAACAGCATGTAAGAGTAAAATAGAGATTTTTAAAAGTCTTAGCTCACTTCTAAATTCTCATGTTCATCTTGGAAAGATGCTGAACCACTTATCCCCTATTTTGAAAAACTGATTAATACCAAAAGACACCTCCTTCTCCCCAGTTTGTACTAGAATTAATAAAACTGCCTGTTTCACAGGGACTTTTTCAACTTGACTCACTTTAAATTTTATATTTAAATAAATAATCAAAGAGTAGATGAGCCTTTTGTGTACTTATGGCACAAAGAAATGCCTCATCTACCATTACCCTACTTTTTGTAAAGCATGAAACTAGCAAATCCACTTTGCTATCAGTTAGTGATTTTGCTTATTTCCAAACACTCACCAACAAGAATTTAAAAAAATATATATTTTTAGGCTTGTGAAAAAAAATTTTAAGTGAGCATGAGTGCAAGAAAACGAACCAATTCCAGAATTCCTGGGGCTTTTCCAGCACTGTCAGAGATATTTTTTTCTCTCACATGCTATTTGAAAATAAAAATATTCTATTTTTTGTTTGTTTGTTTTTCGATGGTGTTTTGCTCAACAGCTAAAAAGACACAGCAAAATATTGATCCCTTTTCACTGAAAGTTGTTTCAGTATCTGGGCAAGGGCTTCAATAGCACAAGCTGTAGAATTCATTGCAGATTTGTTTTTGAACAGGAGTACATTCCACTGTCACAAGTTTACTAAATCTTGGTAACTACATCTTTTCTTCTCTTCTTTTTTTTTTTGAAACAACTTTCAAGATGCAGCTTTTGCAATACTGTCTTGTTAAAACACACTGATGCTTCAAGAGTCCAATGAACAATTCTAATAGGCAAAGTGCTCTAAGACATCACAATACAAGGGCATCTTGGATACTCAAAATCCCAAGATATTTTAAAGTGCACTCCAGTGTCCCTATTCCTTAGGATTGTTCAACAGAACTTTGAGAGGGGCTGGGCTCAGTGCCTTCCTCAGTGCTACTGTCCACATCTTGCTCCATTGCTGTCTCCTCATCATCGAGGCGCTGACTGGTGAAGTTGTTGAGCTCCAGAAGCCCGCTGGGTTCCACCACCACATTGGAGCTGGAGTGACAAGGGATGGAATAGTGAGGGATAGCCTGAAAGAAAGAAAATATTTAAGTTTAACAAACAATTTTGAAGGTAAAGGCATCTGTGCAAGCACAGGTACTCGTGGAAAAGGGATTATTTAATTTCCAAGGGTCATTTTCCCTAAGGTTTCAAAGCACCCGTTCACTGGTTTGGGCTGTGAAAGGTAAAATTTGAATAATCTCGCTCTCCAGGCAGTGATCTTGGCCTTTGATCTTCCCTAAAGGTCTGTGACAGCATAACCAATGCCCATCATCCACTATTCCACAAACCCAAAGCAGAGATATTTTCTTTAGCCATGTATTTTTCAGACAAGACATGCCAATAAAGAAATAACCTGAGTTAGAATGACACATAATGACCATCACGTCAGGCTCCTGGCCCAACACAGGACAACCCTAAGAATCCCACCAGGTGTCTGAGCACACTGTCCAAGCACTCCAGGAAGACTAACTATGCTTTTTGTATACAACAGAGTACAATACAAACTCTGGCCCTGCTTAGAGTTGCAGTTCAGAGGCTGAGGAAACACAACAGTTATTTATTTCTAAGATTATTATTATTATTGTAACTTATTTTTGCTTGTACTTTCATAGGTTAAAGCTAAATCTATGACTTTATACATCTGAAATTCTGGGCAGTATTTGACTTTCGAAAGAGCTCATAGCATGCCACAATGATAAACAGGACAAATTCTCAAAATATACAGGTTTGAAGTAAAACAGAAATCCACCTTTGTCTATTTAAGGAGGACTAAAAATGAATACAAAAATTGTAATTTCTACAAAAGAGAAGTTAGCCCCAGTAAATACTTCACAAAGTAGCATGAAAAATTTGAAACCTCTGTACACAAATTGCTTCCCACATCAGAAGCATTTTCACTGTAACTTAAGTATGATACATATTAAAACAATTTCAATCCACTTTATCATTTGTGTGAACATATGCCATGCCAACTTGTCTACAAAGATTCACATTATACCACTTGGAAGACTGAAATACCTCCTCAGTTGACATTCGGACAATTTAACACAACATAAATGCAGCAGAATCAATGAAAATATCAAGCATCAGTTAGGCCATGATTCAAAGCATTTAGGCTAAAGATCAATAGTAATTTTATCTCAGAAGTGGTAAGACTGATGTTAAGTGAAGTTAAAAAGCTTTCTTCTGATTTCAGACCTTATTTGCTGAACTTTTCCAGTAAGCACAACCCTACTATATCATCAATTTTATACTCAGAAGCAACTTTATTAGATAATATAAAAGATTCTAGAACATAACTCCATACTAAGTATTGAAGCAGTTTCAAGCATTTCAAATGAAAGTACTTTGTAAAATGAGATGAGCTTGGTTGTTTTCTTAACAGAAGGAAGACACTGAGGACAGAGTAAATGCTACAGTACTAGAGAAATCTGAGCCCAAGTAAGAATAATTACACTTCAATATAGCAATTGATTACAAGCTAAGAGTAGAAATAGAACCAAAATATGGAGAATAAACCCACAAGTACTTGAACATCACTTAGTGACTATCATCGCATCAGACGTGTTTGCTCTGCTCAACCTTTGCCTTATTTGCTGTCTTCTCTTACCTGAACAACAATTTCTGATGAGCTCTCTTCAGCTTTCTTTTGTGATATATTCTGAATGTGTATAAACTGGTTTGTTGTAGGTATTCCTTGTGCATCGAGTTTCCTCTCTGTTAAAGTAGGACCAACAGCAGGAGGGCTTGAGCTGGATTCTGTATGTGTCTGTTGCTGGGGGATGGAAGGTGCCGTCATCCCTACTGCAGCCACCCTCGGGCCCTGGGTACAAGGTGACGACTCTGCTTCACTAGCAGGTTTACTAGTGGACGTGGCCTTGTTTGGGGGATCCACTATCGTATGTTCTATGTTTGCATCAATCTGAGCTTCCACCATAGACACTCTCAATATATCTGCTACTGCTGTCTCCGTGGATGCCTGCATGGGAAATAGGCTGGTAACCAGCAATGCCAGTTGGGGCACAGAACTGCCACCTGCTACCTTTGAAACAAAAGGAGGCCCATGCCCCTCAAAAGTTATCTTTGTAACAGTGGATCCTTGCATTATAGTTAGATGTTGTACCTGAAAATCAAATTTTTGTTGTGCATATTACAGTTAATATTTTTACTGAAATCCTAATCATTATTTCCAAGGACAGAATGGCACAAACAACATACTTGCTATTAGGAAGACAATTGAAACTCAGTGTTTTAACAAAGGAATTAGGAATGATAGGGCAACAGTTAATTGAAGCCTGGGGAAAAGCAGCTTTTTAGGCTGCGAGGTAAGGATTGTAGCAGTATAATACTACAGCAGCCTAACTTTCCTTTGGGATTTATAGCCCCATGGGATGTTTGCTAACGCCTCTCATTTTCACATCTATTCCTGAAAGGGTAAAAAAAAAAAGTACTTTTCCGGAGTTAGTTAAAATACATTTTTTTTTCCATGTTCCTCAGTCTCTACCTTTTTCCCTCCCAAGGAAAATCAAATTACTCCTGTACATGAAAGCCATATAACTTCAGGAAGATGTTAACTATGAAGGAAGAGGAACAATGGAGAGCCTTAGGAGACTGCAGTGTATTCATCTTTATTTCTACAGAAATAAAAAGTGCTATGGGAATGGAAATTAATAATGTGTCATATCTAAAAATTAAAAGAAAATAACTCGGGACAAATTCCATGCACCAGTGGTGGCTGAAATTCATAAAAACTGTCCAACAAAACACGTTTACGAGCTCTATGGATTTTTCCCCTATAACATGTGCTTCTCTCTCCTAGTGTCAACCTTCTGATGGGGTAACTACTACCAGCGGAATGAGGAATTCTCTCTTGCCAGGACAAAACACTGCTACAGCGACAGGGTCGGTGTTTTATTTTTTTTCCTTGAACAGCGACGTGTATTTTGCATGCTATCAATATTCCGTTACCTGGCTTGCTGGCTGTTTCTCTGAAGAGGCAGGTAGCTGCATTTGACTCTGGGGGGGCTGGGGTTGCACGTAGATTTTTTGTGCCGTTGGTGCCTGTTGCAGTTTGGGCAGCTGCTGCGTAGTTTTTACTGCAAGCACCTGTACTACAGTTTGCTGTGGCTGTGCCACTAAGGTAGGGAGTTGCCTTTCTTTGGCCATCATGTGGTGTGGGGGGTGCTGTGCATCTGGTTTGGTCTGTGCTTGCTCTTGCTGCAGGGGGGTTAGCTTTTGATGCCTTATGGAAAGCTGGGGCATTTGTGGGAGTTTGTGCTGGATTTGATCAGCCTGCAGGTGGATTGTTTGCTTCTGCTTAGTCTGGAAACACTGCAGAGTTTTCACTTGCAGTTGAGTCTGTTCCAGCTGCGGCTGACTCAGTTTTTGCTGCTTTTGTGCCTGTGATTGTGTCAGGGCAGATCTGTAAAACAGGCCAGTCTGAGGATCTAAGGTGTCCATCTCTTCCACTTCTCCTTCCTCAGTTCCAAGTTGTTCACTGTGTTTCGTAAATGCAGTGTGACTGCTTAAGGCCTTAGGAAGAAGAATTTAGAGCAAGTTAGTAAAGAGAAATAGAAGAATACACAATCTAGAAATAATTTTTAATGTTTCAAATGGACTACTTTAACTTTCTTTACCATTATAGACGCCCAATTCATGTATAAAAAGGTACTCTTACACGGATATTTCACAATATATAAACAATCGAGAGCTATTATTATCATGTTAAATTGTGGTACATCTCTATGTGAGAACACGAGCTCCACAACTAAGCCTCAGTGGGATTATGTAGATCTCGCTTGGGTCAGACTGAGGCTCAAAGCCTCCTCTGGTTGCCTGGCAGTTGGATAAGAAGCACCAGGGAGTAGCAGGTGGTTGAACTAGTAGCTCTTCATTAAAGCCAGAGTCTCTCTGCACAATAAATTTTTATTCTGCCTCTTGAAAGCCTAGTCATATTCTCTATGGTTTCTTCTGCAGGGCCCCATAAAACTACAGGCTATCCTACTTCAGCAGAGATCCTCTCTTCTCCCTTCCTTTCTCAAGACTGTATTGCAATTTTTCTTGGGCATTACACAAACATTTGACTTTTTGAAGGAACGAGCAACCGACACTTTGTAAACCAAAATGTATAAATGTACTGACAAATGGTGTTAGCAAGATGAAGCAGCCTAATCCAACACCTGTGAAAATATACTGCCTGATGTGGGTTTATAACCTTAACACAGTGCTGTTCTGGACCGCAGCTGAAGTTCCCACAAGCTGAAGCACTGCAGAGTTGAGCAGGTCTCGATCAAAGTCATTCAAGTGGCTTCTGCAAGATTTCACCATAAGCTGCACTGTTTCCTAGAAATGTTTGGGATCCCCACAGTCCTGATCTAAATAAGATCTGAGGTTTTGATTCAGAGAAGTTTTCCTATTCAGAAACTAAAGCCCTCAAATGGAAAAGACACTGTGTGCTCTGTGTACTGACCAGATTCCATTTCAGCCCTCTTCCCCCAACACTACCACCAACATAACCTAAAGAGCTCAGGCCACTGCAATACTACAACCACCCTCACCATCAAAACACAATCACAGAATGGTTAGGAATGGAAAAGACCTGAAAAACCATCTAGTCCAACACCCCTGCCATGGGCAGGGACACCTTCCACTAGACTAGGTTGCTCCAAGTCCTGTCCAACCTGGCCCTGAACACTTCCAGCGATGCAGCATCCACAGCTTCCCTAAGCAACCTGTGTCAGTGCCTCACTACCCCTATAGTATAGAATTTATTTCTAACATTTAATCTAAACCTCCTCTCCTTTGGTTTATGGCTATTGAAGTGATATTAAAATCATTAATTTGCCTGTATGCTGAAGATTTTTGGTGGCAGCATGATACATATGTTCAGAATAAGCCCCGGACCTATGTAATTTCTATGACCTACTGCTGTTTATAGACTGCTGGGAAAAAAAAGGATCCAACCTGCTGCATGATATGGGTAATGGCGCCTGTGGAGGATGCAGGGATAGATTTCACCACAACAGAAGTCTGCGTTGCTGTCTGCGACTGAGCCACGTGCTGCAGCAGAGTCCTCTGGGGCTGAGATGACTGGTGGGGCTGGGACCGATGACTGACTGAAAGTAAAGAGGTCAGTGGCACTTCTCCAGAACTAACTGCAGGAATTTCAATTGTTTGCTTTGCAGTTAAGCTTCAACTGAAAGCATACATAAGTGAAAAAGATCTCAGTATGAAAAATGTCTCCCACTGTGCGCTAGCATCAACCTTAATGGGTAGATCTATTCTGAAAAACCTCTTAAAGTAGCAACATGGGAGTTTTGCTTTAGTCTCTGTTTCCTAAGTAACCACACTTGATCCAAACCTCCTCTGGCCGCCCTTTCCCAATACACCAATTCTGCAAGCAGAGTTTATACTTCATGTTCAGCTGGGTTCTTTATACAGAACCAGAATATTGCTGTAGAACACAAGTTATTCTGTGGGTTTTACACTGTTAAAAGCACCTCCACAACTGATTGCAGTTAAGAACAGCGGCCTTGATCACCAGATTTCTAACAGTGATAAACTGCACAAAATACTCCGCAGAGCTTAGGCTAAATTTGAAAGATTAGCACACAGAAAACGTTTGGGTATTATTAAAGAAAGTGAGGCTGATCAGAAATGATAGATCAAAAAATGGAGACTTGTTATGGGTCTATGTCACTTTTGAGAACAGATCTAGCTTGAGCTACAGAGCTATAGTGGCAGGCCTGTAATTAAACAGTAGATTGACAGAAAAAGCATGTGCTGCTGAGAAAAAAACCCAAACAAACCATTCTATATTGCAGTCACTGGTAAGACATGAATCCAAATTACTTTATGCCTGTCAAACTAATAAGCAAATATTTGTGTAACCTAATTTCTTAGTTAGAAAATATTTAATCACTGAAGGAGAACAAGCGAAGTTTAAACTCAGTTGTAACATAACTTAAAATTAAAAAGTTTCTAGTGACCTTGAATGTTTAAAGAAAGACCAGATTTTGAATTAATACCATAATTTTACTTTCTCACTCCAAGAAAGTTGGTTTGTATCAGTACCGGCCTGCATGCTGTGCCAGATTTATCCTGGATATCTCCCAACAATTCCTACACAATTGAAAACTCAATTTAAAAATAAAGTTTCTAACCTATATGGTTGTGTAGATACTCTTCCGAATGTGAACCAATACAGTGTTGTCTTCCTGAGTCTGCAGACAGACAAAAAATGGTGACACTAAGATGTGTGAATTGTTCCCTTCATCTCGTGACGAAACACACACTGAATCCCAGCTCCCAAACACCTAATCCTCTGGTCTAGGCCCATGAAAGACATTTCACAACAGACTATAGATTTTTTACTATCTTACTACTGAATTTTTAGCAGAAAATATAGCTATGTGGGTTACTGATAAAAACAGAGAAGCACAAATTAAACCAAAAAGAAACTCAATTACTTGCATTCCCTGTCACTGTTCAGAGAAACTGGGAGAAGGGACAAAAATCTAAGAGCAAAATAACTAGTTTAGAGCTACAGCAGAATCTGCTGCTGCTAACCCATAGGAGCCTGCACTTCTCTGGTAGATTCCCACCTTTTAAATCAATGTTTACAGAAATTCTAATATTTAAAATAATATCTCCGTATCTCCAGGTAACTTTTAGCCTTTGTACTTTGTATGGCTTCTAAGCTGCAGAAAAGTACTGAAGTCTACAAAGACAATGATTGTAATTTTCCATCCTCCCTACAAAAGGCCCTCTTGTACTTCAACTTTCACAGCAAGACCCATCAAAAACTGGAACCTTGAAGAGAAGCTCAATGCACAGTATCTGTGTCAGTGAAGGTAAATGACTGCTAATTGGAAAGCATTTTAACACCATTTATTATACTTTGGAGTTTGTATTAAAAGAGATCCAATGGAGCATGACTCAAACATTCGAAATGGAAGCCAGATACAGTAAGTGCTATTTAAAAGAATAATAATAACATCCCCCCAGCTTCAATTTCACACAACTTAAATTCAGGCCATTCAAGGGACGGGAGCAAGGGGAGGAGGTACAAAACAAAAGGAAAATATCCTATTAGATATCTAGCACTAAACCCACTGGAGCTACAGATATGTACATATACAGTTTAATACTATTCAGTTTTATTTCTCTTTTTCAGTGTAGACTTTCAACATGCTTTTATCTTCCAAATAATGTAGAGACCTACAATGAGGGTTTAAGAAATTAAAATGGAAAACAGGTAATCTGATCCTTTCATGTATGTATGCGAAGTGGCTCACACCTAGAGTTCTGGGATAGTAGGGAACATCAGAGAGACAAGAGAAAGGACATAGACAAAATGAATGTCCAAATAGGAGTAGTGAAGAGTTTAAAGATATGAATTTGAGTAATTTATTTATTTTGAAAGAGCAAATTTATTAGTTCAAAGCTTTCTCGCAAATGAAGAAATTGAGGCTACATTAGCACGCTAAATGCATACCTGGCCTAAACTCAGAACTAAATGGATTTTAACAAACTCAGTGTCTGACTCCTTTCAGTATGTACAAAAACTAGGCTACAGTTCCTGTAACTTCATTTTCTATTTTCCCTTACTGGACATTTTCCTTTAAGGGTGGTGGGACACTGTCTTCTACATCCAGGGCATGGAAAATCTATTCAAGTGGGATATCCTGAAGCAACCACCCCTTGTTTCAGTTAGAAACATTTTCACCTATGCCCCAGCAAAGCAGATGCAATCTCTGTCCTCTGCACAGGGTCTTAGGAGTGGAAAAAAAGACTCATTTCCTCTACAGAAAATTAAAGCAAAAACACAAAAGTGAAACCTATTGCAAGAAAACTCCAAAATTAAGTCCTCAGACTTCAACTGCAAAGCCTCACCCACTTACCAGTTGTGATATATTCAGCCACTAGTTCTGACTCTACAACAGCAATTGAAGGACTTTCTGGAGAATGCCTCTTTTCCTGAGTCATCTGGATTGGGACAGCCATTTGGCTCAAGTCAATGGTAGGCTGCCTTGGCTTTGATTCCAACTTTTCCTTCACTGTTTTAGAAGAAATGAAAACCATAAAATTAACCTCTAATATATAAACCTTCATAATAAAATAAACCTACAATATAAATGCACTAGTTTAATTAAATATAGTGAACACTGTAGAACAGATGCAAACAAACTGATACAGGATAAAAAGGAAGGAATCAAGTTGATTCAAGATAGGTGCTTTTCAATTACAGAACTTACTACAAAAGGTTGTTTAAGCAAAAAATAACCTTTAAAGTGATCCTAAACAATTTCATGGGTTTTCAGACCTGTTGTCTGCTGAAGTTCCAGCAAAGCTTTTATTGTGGAAGTAGCTGACTGAGATTCACTGGATACGTCCTGGTAAATTATTGTAGGGCTTGTGTCCACAGCAATTTCATGTTCTGACCAATCTTGATTTCTTGAAGTAATCACATGGACTACAGGCTGAGAATCTGTTTGCAAAAAAAACCAAAGGCATATCATAGAATCATGGAATGGTCTGGGTTGGAAGAAACCTTAAAGTTCATCTTGCTCCACCCCGCTGCCAAGGGCAGGGACACCTTGCATTAGACCAGGTTGCTCCAAGCCCTGTCCAACCTGGCCTTGAACACTTCCAGGGATGGGGCAGCCACAGCTTCTTTGGGCAACTGGTGTCAGGTTCAAGTCATCATAGAACCACTTGGGGTTGGAGGGCTCTTGTCCAACTTCTTGCTTTCAGGGTGATAGTTCAAAATGACACCGAATCGCTCATTACTTATTAGTTTTGAACACTGCCAAGGATGCATAGTCTCATTCTGCAACACTTTAGTTTCCATTCCAATTGATTCCTGAAGTAAAACACTGTTGATATTATGAACAGTTTCCAGCAAAAAAAAAAGTTCTGTATCTTAGTTTTTTGTAAAAGGTTTTGTTTGAAAAATCAAAGTTCAGCATGTTTCTTTATATGTTGAATTTGCCTTGGATTGAACTTTTTTCCCAGAAGGTTTAAGCAGTTCAGGTGATCAGCATATATTCAGCATGCTGAACTAACAGCACCTAAATTTTGGTATGTTGGTTCAATCTTCAGAACTTTGTAAAAACCTACTTAAATGACAGCATAGACCAAGAGTTACAAAACTATAAAGAAAATGTACAAAGGTTTCACTGAGGCATTTGGTTTTATTCGCTGTAGTGATACATATCACTCCCAAACACAGGTTGGACGTTGTTTATGCCCTATTATTTATGCTCCTCTTACACACAAAGAGCTGCATCTGTATGATGGCTTGAATCCAGGGCAGAATTCCCATCAGGATTCCATGTCTGATATATGTCTCTATAAAAGGACCAAGATTTGTGTTGGTCCCATGGCAGCTTTCAGCCATGCAGCAGAGAAATACTTCGATACACTCCAGAAGGACAGTGGCAGAGCATGGACTGCCAAAACAACCTCCAAAACTTGCTACCCTGCCTACCTCTGGCGGACTCTCCAGGAAGAGGGAATAGGTTGCATTGTAACAGCAAGCTGGAGCCCAGTAACACATCTTTATCATCACTTTTCAGGAGAAATGAAAGCATATATTAAGTAGCTCAAAAGAAAGAAAAATATAAAAGTAAGGGAACAACGGCGTTTCATGCAAACAGATGGGGTGAAACCTGTGCTAAAAGGAGACACACAGAGCTCTGTGAAGCCAGCTGGCATGCTTGGAAGACAGCCCACTCATATATTATGTGACACCAACACAGACCTTGAGAGCTCTGGGAAGACTCTGTAGAAGAAGAACTGCTGTCAGTGTAGGTTTGTGGTTCTTCTTTCACTTCTGGGAGAGATGAGTTTCCTGTCTCTGCTACCCTTGATGCCTGCTGTAACGTTTCAGTCACCAGCTGTCTGGTTTGTTCACTCACAACTGTTGCTTGAAATGTCACTGGCTTTGGTTTTATGAGGACCTAATTAGAAAGGTAAGTTTTGTTTATAGTAAAAGCACTCAAGAAAACAGATCTGAGCAATCAGAGTACAAGGTGCCACTCAGATCTATGTACACTACCTACAGAATATTAATATTTTACTTAAAAAGTCTACCTCTGAATTCAGCAACTTTGATTATTAAACCACAAAGCCTAAGTAAATGGCAATGCACAAAAATGTACTTCTCACTCAGTAATTTGAAGTACTTAACACAATAAACCACTAAACAGTTATTTTTCAGGACTAGATAGAACTAGTGTGATGAGAGAAAGCTACACAAGTGAGCTGGAACATGCACTGCACCGACAAGGACAAGCACTTCCACAATAAATACCGTCTTGAACAATCAAAACACAAAATGTTACATCTGATTAAAGTTTTGTTCTTTCAACTACTAAGTGCAGCCAGAGAAAAAACTGAAACTGAAAGTATCCAGAAAAAAGCCAGATTCTCTGTATGCAGCCCCACCAACTACACAAGGTTGCAGGGACAGCCTGAACAGGTATTAAGCAGAAAATAAACTTCAATAAAACCTCAGATTTGATGGATGACCTATGTGCAGACTCTGCATCTTTATTTCTGATGGTCTAATCATTAGCTGTAAGATGTAAACAAGTATCTGGAGCCATGGCTAGACAGTTTCAGCTACAAAAAAGGCTTAGTAAATCCTTTTGATTTGCTCTAGGCCTCCAGAAAAAGCTAACAAATGCAAATACTGTGCTTGAGAAATCAGGATTGAGGCCACTTCACTACTAAGGCTCATTCCCCACAGACATATATTAAACCTGCACCAAATGAGGAAAAACAGTGAAAAATTATTTACTTCCCATTAAAATTTGGGGGTACATGCCAAGACAGAAAGGGGTCCTCACTGTACCTGTGTTTTCCCTTGCTGACCATAAACAATTTTAGTTGGGATGATTTTGGTGGCTGGCTGGACCGTGGACCCTATTCCTTTTGGCTGTGTAACAATCATTTTTGTGATGGGTCTTGTGGCAGTGATGATAGCAGGTTTTGCTCCTGCTGGCACTGCCTGAATAGTTTTCTCCCCCTGTAGAGAAGTCAAAGTTCACAGGTTAACTTAATGAAATTGTTCAGTAAGACCCAATTATCTAAAAAAACCCAGTTATATATGAGTGTGTGGACCATGAAATAAATCTGTTGCTACAACTACATTTATCTGACACAAAATACATTAGAAGACCAAGAACGAAAGAACCTATGGTTTTGAATGGCAAAAGCTACCAAAATCCACTTTTCTATTACCTTACCTTTTGAGCAGCTCTGAAGAGGTGAATAAAAAGAAGTTACTAAAAGACATGAAGCTTTTAAAATTGGACCTTTCTTCAAATCCTTCACAAATGTTTTTTAAGACCACAATTTCTATTAACACTAACTTTGGCAATACAATACATCTACAAAACTTGAACTGAGATTCTAAAAAGAAATTATTTAAATATAGATTTTTGTACTGTCTTCAGGACCAAGCCAGTGATTACATATGGACTTTTTTTAACCTAAAGGTTCACTTCATCAAAAAATGCAGATTCATAGCTGTTTCACAGGAATCATTTAATTATGGAATAGTGTTTACATATGATGCTTCTGATAGCTTAAGAAGAGCGAAGACATTGAGCATGCTTTTTTTAAGCTCTGCACAGTAACAAACCAAATGAGTAACAACATTAGTAGCCAGTTCCTACCAATATCCACGAAATACCTGGAAATCCCCCAAACCATACTTGTTTCAAAAATACCATCCCATTCTGGTAGCCACTATTGTGTCACATCCTAAGATTTCCGATTTCCACTTGTCTGCAAATACACCTGTAATCCTAAAACTAGGGAAGTTCAAAATCTAAAGCAAAAATCATAGAATATTTAAAAAAACCCCTCAGGTTTAAGCAGCCTTTTAAACTTTACAGGACTAAGGAATTAAATCTCACAGTTTTATCTAGGAACATTGATCATTTTTATTTACTAGTACTCACAGGTAACCTCAGTTGATGCCAGAAACTTGGATTTTATTCTTAGGTACACCTCAGGTTATCCCAAAAATAATTCACCATTATACAATACTCGGGGCACAGGATGTCACAATGTTACACACCACATAAACTGAAAGTGATTCCCCTACTGTGAAGACACAGTTTGTTTCTGTCCTTTATACCCAAAAGACAAATGCCTGGAGATGCAAGTTTGTAACACAGGACCCTGGTTCTCACTGAAGCAAATAGGCTAAGATTCTGGTAATTTTCATCTAGTTAATTGCTTCAGGAATACAAAATCATTGTCCATGGAAAAAAAGCAAGTTCAAAAGTTTCTATTTAACTTTGAGAACATCCCCAGTTTGCTTTAAGCGTGGAATCATATTCTGCAAACCGATGTCACTTTTCAAACTTCCCTGACATCAAGCCATGCCGGGTCTGTTAAGGAGCTCATGCAGAGTTTGCTTTTAATCGAGCCTTCAGCGGAATGAATGCAGCAGCAACCACAGAGCTTGTCACCTGGCTCTCCATTTGAGACTTGAAACAATTACTTACCCCAGCATTCAATAGTGTTGTGACAACATTTTTGCCTGGAAGCCCTTGAATTGTAGTTCCTTTTCCAGTAGTCTTTTGCACAACAATCACATTGGGTTTCGATGTCATTGGAATTGTAGTGATTTTGGTTGTAGTTCCTAAATTTTTGTGGGAAAAGAAATAATGTGCAGTTTATCACATTTTGTGTATTTCCTTTCATCATAGAAGTTGGTGAGCTATAGAGGAATTATTGTATTTAAATCTGATAGCACACCAAGAAACCAGCAGCATCTGAAATGGAATTCATGTCATCCAACTCAGCATGGAAAGATCAGATGCCAACCCAACAAATCTTTCACCTACAGTAAAAACAGGTGTGTCCAGGGAAACATAATGGATTCTGTATTAGGACAGGTAACCCCTTCTCACAAGTTACAGAGTAGACTAACACAGCTTTCTCAGGCGAACATGTAGAACTTTTCAAAGGCTGGAGTTAGGGTGGGATAAGGACACCACTAATACTCAACTCAAGGTCCTATTTGCACAGACAAATACTCTTCTACAGATGACCTCTGTAGAAGAATCTACGTACCAAGGCTGTATCTCCAGTCAAGAGAAACACCAGCTCTTTCTGTTGTAATGTAAGTGTTGAGTAGTGGATTGAAAGAAGGAAAAAAGAAAAACATGCTATTGTTTCACAACCAGGCCATAAAAGTTAAATTTAGAGGTGTGGGACTTCTTTTTTTTTTCTTTTTTTTTGAAGAGCTGTCTTGACTATTTCTGCTCCTATGTTAGTATTTAATTAGTTTCATTCCCTCTATTGGATTTTTAGTTACCTGCAGTGACAGGTAGCTTTGGTCAGTCTTCCACAGTCTACCAAAGTATGTACACTGGAATCAGTCATCAGTGCTATGAGACCGCCACTGCAGTCGCTACCCAGACAGCTTTTTATCAACAATTTCTCCTTTCTCCAGACAAAAGCACCAGTCAGTCACAACAGAGCTGCAAACCCAAGGATTCCCTTTACTATCTTCTACCCATTAGTCATACCTGTAGATACTTCACAATTTATTTCAGATTAACAATTCTACTAATTCTGGGAAAGGGAAGACATGTTGAGACAAGACCATGACTTATTTAATCCTGCTGACTTCAGAGGCATCTAAAGACAGCTCCCTTAGCAAAAACAATTAAGCAAAAGAAGAGAAAAAAGCAGGCATGCTTTTCAAACTTGTGTTCTTTCAGGACAGTCATTATTATCCTCATCAGGATCACTCACAGGTTTCCCCACATTAGGTGCTACTCAGAAGAATACTTCCACTTGTGTATAATTCATTAGAAGACCTAGAAATTGTCTTAACAACTTCTCATACCCACAACAGGCTAAAAAAAGGTACTTTTTCCCGAAGATGCTGTATCATCACTAAATTTAATTTTGTAGAAATCAAAACCTGTAAAACTGCTCTACCAGATTACAGCCCAAGAGTGCGTTTACTGGATAGCTTGTGCAGCACACTCCGGTGACTGGAGCTGCCTGCTGCCACGCCAGGTCTTTGCCAAACAAAGTTAAAGTCCCAAACATATGCTAAGAAATTGTTACTGGTGTAAGTGTGCTTGGTCCCGGTCCTAAATAGACCCTATCTTTAGAGATGGCAGAACTACTGAATGTTTTGCGTTGGAAGGGACCTTGAAGTTCATCCAGTTCCACCCCCTGTCAAGGGCAGGGACACTTTCCACTAGACCAGGTTGCTCCAAGCCCCATCCAACCTGGCCTTGAACACTTCCAGGGATGGGGCAGCCACAGCTTCTCTGGGTGACCTGTGCAGCACGTAACCAGCAGGGAGAACCAGGGCTGGTCAGCAGACTAACAAAGATAAGCAGCAGGATCTGCATGAAGCTGGGAGGGAAAGCTTAAGGCAGAACATGCGCTAAAGGAAAGACAGGCTGCCACTGATAAAATAACAAAATAAGGTGGAGATTGCACAGCTGAATTTAACACATACAGTCCATTTTTATTCTGGTTCTTTGGACATGCAGTGGAACAGAGAAGGGCAGCATTGAGATTATAAAATGTTTTAAATTGGGGCCAATGGTTTTTTCTGATCTTTCTGCCCTGTGTACAACATACTAGTCCCCACCTCACATTTCTCTTTCCTCCCAGTTTTCCTTCACATTTGCTGTTTCCTTCTTAAACACAAGAACTACCACAATCCTTAAAAACACTTCACCTTCAAACTTCTACCTATTACCTTCTTCTTCATGCTCAGCTATTTTTCTTCTGAATTCTCCAATAAACGTCCTAATAACTACTTGAGTATGTAACCCACAGAAAAGCCCTGAACAATTAGAGCAAACCCAAAGTTACTTCTGATATAAAAGTCCTAACATCAAAGTACTCATATGCCTACCAGAAACAATATTACTGCTGATGATCTTCCCTCCTAAAGTAGCCAGTGATTTTGGTACTACGGTAATGATGCTACCACTTGTAGTTTTCACGTAAGTAGCAGCCCCTGGAGTTCCAGCCATCCGAGCCCCCAGAGAAGGGCTCACTGTTGGCCGTGTATATGTTGCTTGAGTTCCTGTTTTAAAGAGAGAAGAAGAAAGTTCACTGTTACAATACAATCCTCTACTAATATTTGTGGAAAAATATATAAGTTTAGGAAAAAAGTGTCGGATATCCCACCCTGCAATCTATTACCCCCCTTTACAATTCTTTTAGTAATTTTTAAACCCACAAAGCAATATTCAAGTATATACTAAATTTAAATTAATATAACAGTCTTCTGAGTATTTTAACAAATATTCCATGACTGCTTTATTTTAATTCATGTTCTTGTGCATAAGATTGTAATTTTCAACAGATGTTCAGAGTCTGCCTGTAGGTTTTCCTCTTGCTCCCTGAGATGCCCAAGAGTCAGGCACCTAATGACACAACCAGAACTCATCCCTTCCTCTCATGAATGACACTTCTTCTATATGACAGATTGCTTATCAAGAGAACCACCAAGGACTGGTCTAAATAACACCCTTAGAGAAAAATATAATTTACAATGATGATGCAATTTTATGGACTTAGCACATAGCAGCACAAAAGAAATATCTAAACATAGTATAAATGCTGTTTTTTCAGAACTAGTCTTTTTCTGGATGGAAAGAGAATTGAGTCCACAAAAGTTGCTCAAAAATAGTAAGTCAACAGCTACACAAACACTGAAATTCCATTCTGTTTATACTGCTACAGATAATGTCTTTAATTGCTAGAGATCACAGAGCAAAGTAGTTTGTTTTGTCAAGGAAAGTGTGTTCACATCCAAGAGAGCGCAATACAGATTTTACCAACTAAATGAACTGCAAAACTTCTGGTTTTTAAAAATTATAGATAGTACATTAACCATTAGTTTATGCTAAGGACAAGAGAAGATGGCCTCAAGTTGCGCCAGGGCAGGTTCAGATAGGGTATTATGGAAAAATTGCTCATGGGAAGGGTAGTCAGGCAGTGAAACACACTGTCCATGAAAGTGGTGGAATCACCATCCCTGGAAGCATTCAAAAGCCACGTGGATGTGGTACTTGGGACAAATTTTTTAGTGATGAACACGGTGGTGCTGGGTTAATGGTCAGACTTGATGATCTTAGAGGGCTTTTCCAACCGTAATGATTCTATGGTTCTAATATTCCCAGCCCACGCTAAACAAAAAAAAAAAAAATTCAGGAAATAAGTGTTTTCTGAAAACCAGGATAAAGCTACCTTTCAAGATCTCCTAATGCAAGTTTACAATCTGAACGGTCTGCATTATTACCTACTAGAAACACAAATACAATTAGATGCCCAGAAAAACACTGGGAGCTTAAATTTCAATTTACTGGTCTTTTTATAAATTCACTGCAGGACTATGAGCAAGTCACCTGTCTTTTGAAGTCCATCTATGCAAAATAGGAATGGCGCTGACCTGTTTGCTTGAATAAAATCAGTATAAATCATGTAATAAAAGGTGCTACAGAAGTGCAAAGTATCTGTATAGGTTGCAAGAAAACTTCCTTTAAAATAAACCCAGTGGGGAAGGAACAATGATATTTTTGTATACCAATTCAAACAGAGGAATAAAAGAGCACTCAGTGCAAAAATCCTGATCTAGAATAAATAACAACAGGATTGCCAATGCCAAGTGTGCCATTGTGCCCACTGTTCAGAAGAGGTAAGTGCTCTTTTTTAACTCTAGGAAACTGTGTTTGATCACCTGTAGGTCTGGGTTTACCCTCCCTTCCCTTCTCAGAGCCATAACTTACCAGTGGGAGTAGTGACCAGTTTAGTTGTCATGATAGTCCCATTACTGCTAACCACCATAATGGGTGAATTGCTACTGCTGGACATGGTCGCTGTAACTGGTTTGGGAAGGATTTTACTGGGCTGCACCTGTTGAGTGATTATTTTAACACCTAGGAAAGGAGAAAGGTCACTGTTAAAATACAGGCACGATAAGTTACTTTCTGAAATGCTTTCTCAGACCAAGGCCTAGTGGGCAAGTAGCCCCACAAGGCTTCCATTCTGAGCCCATGTATTCTTGATCATGAAAAAAATTATTTAATTTTTGGGTCAGATTTTTTTTTTGGCTTAGTTTTGGTTGGGTTTTTTTGTTTGTTTTGCAAATACCAAGAAAGTCATCATCTTTGCCTTTCACGTGCCTGTTTCAATTCCTACCTACTTCCACTGTTCATTCCATCACTAATTTTTTGATGTAATTTTTAACTTTTCCTGGTCCATGATACAAAAAACCAGAACATTTTCCAGGAGCCAACAGGTTATAACCAAGACTGAACTGGTTAATATACAATGAACCATCTAGAAACAAAGTAATTCTTCATCAATTCAGTCTGTAAATGCTGAAGTGTCTTAATTACCCTAGACAAATTTCACCTCCCTGATTAAAAAACATTTCTGCACAAGGAGTATTAGTGACTGTAAGGAAGCAACTGTGGCACTGGGTAGGAAAGATTACTTTAAGTAAACTGGTCTCTTTCCTCGATTTACTGATTATCTTAAAGCCACCAAAGAAATCTGGCTTAAGCTATAAGTAGAATCAGTTAGAATGAAGGATGAGGGCACCTTAGTACTGCCAGGATTCTGCTCCCTCTCTCTCCATTTTATGTTGGGCAACTGGGACCTCTGTGAGATTCACTTCCCAGTTGCAAACCAGCAGATTCACAGCATCTGTTCAAAAGTACATCCAGGAGATGTGTATCTTATGATGAGGTAAATATATTGCATGGTGGAGGCCAAATGCCATGGAACACACAGCCTGGATGAATCCCATCTAGATGAAACGCTTAGATTTGTACACAAGTACTTCTAGGTGAAAAATTTTGTCCAGTTGAGATGTGGAACATCCTCCAGGGATGTTTTCTTCTCTTTACATTGACTATAAAAGTAGTACAGAGCAAATAAGCTCCAAACTGAAAGAGAACTTGAAGTATGTGCATCATCCAGACACAAAACTGGATAAAAAGCAAAGTCTCCATGAAACCTGATTCACATCTTCCAGAAAGAATAGGTATCAGATGGTATTTCTAAAGAAACTTCTAACTAAAAAGCACATTGAGCCTAAATCCATTGTAGAAGACAAGGAAATGAAGCTCATATTGATACTGTTCACTGTCTGGAAGCCTTTTTTATGTCTTAATTAGTAGCTATTCTTTTTCTTAAGCAATGGTTCTATAACTCAAAAGGTAGTTTTATCAAAGGACAGGAGTAGGGCTGTTTATTTTTTCATACCATGGTCTATTTTAATTCTTTGATCTAAATAGTATGATATAAAACAATAGTTTTACTGACAGGATTAATATAAAATACTGATTTTATATTAATATACATAAAAATACTTTGCACTCTTATAGCACTTCTTCTTTGAGAACTGGATAACTTTGCAAGCTTTATTTCTTACTACTTCTTGCTGAGGTAAGAACTGTGTGCTACAGCAGAGAAAAGCCAAGAAGGAAAGATTACACGACTTGCCCAAAGTCATCTGAATGAATCAATGTTACAAAAAGAATCCAGTCCAGCTTCCAGATCTAACTGTATTTGTTTTGAAATGTACCTCAAAAGCATGTTTTGATTTTTGGGCCAAAGAAAACAACTAAAACACGGAGTAAACTGTTTTTCCAGATGATACAGTTGAACAACTCTTGGATCTTCAGAAAACTGGTGTGTTTCAGGTTGCCAATCACATTACTTTTGAAGTTATTTACATACCTCTCAACCTCTAAGATAAAGTATATATACCTAAAGCATGGTCTGTAATACCTGAATCAAACAAGAAGAGTGAAAGAACCAAATTCTTTAATTACTGTTACTTGAAAACATTAAAACATACTTCACTGTCTACTTATATTCATATGTTTAAAGTCAAATCCTATACTCAAGAAATTATTCCTTCATGACCTCTCCCCCATGCACATTTTGGGACAGAATTCTGCCCTACTTTCCTGAATTGCAGTCAGACCTCACCAATGTGACCCAAGATCAACTCCAACTACCTGATTCCTGTTTGATCTGAATGGTGGGCTTGATGCCAGCTGGCAGCTGAGATTGCTGTGGCTGCTGCTGGGCTACAGAACACGGCACCAGCTGCTGCTGCTGCTGCTGTGGTTGCTGCTGCTGCTGTTGGGCCTGTTGAACTTGGTGCAGCTGCTGTTTGGGAGACTGCTGATGCTGTTTGGGAAACTGTGCTAAGATCTGAGTTGGATTCCCAACCAAACCTTTTGGGGAAGGTAATCTGGTAGAGGCAACTTTAATTGCTGATGTAGACACACCTGCGAAAGAGTAAATGGTTTAAGATTGAACAGTGCAATGAGAAAGAAAAATATTATAATTTCTAAAATAATTTTGCATTTCAACTATCTTTACCACCAAAAAATGCATTGATCTGTGTGAGGAAATAAAGCTCCCATGCAGCAGAAGTGCTCTGTTAGGAGGCAAGGGAGCTTTATTCAGATTTTCAATGTGGCAGCAGAACAGCAGCTAACGGAAAGACCACAAACCCAGACTACTTCTGCACCTTTTGTAATACAAATAATTCAATAATATTTTCAAAGTCTCGTCTTTAAGCTTCAAGACAGCAAAATACCTATAGTGAAAGTATTATATGTATATATTCATAAATATTTATAACAACCTAGTTTAGTGGAAGGTGTTTCTGCCCCTGGCAGGGGGGCTGGAACTAGATCTTTAAGGTCCCTTCCAGCCCAAACCATTGTGTGATTCAGTGATGCTAAAATCACAATGACAAAAAGTTGAGGATAGGAGGATGTCAAATATCAAATCCATCAACATTGGAAGGGAGTATATGTTAGCAAAGGAATTAGTTGGCATTTTTGAAAAATCAAGTAATGGTATGTAAGTTATAAAACCATGGGACACCTGTTTTATGCTGTTAGGTTAGGTGATCTTACAAGTAAAAGTGATGAAAAGAAGTTTGCAGTAAGACGGAAAGACAAGGTACCCAAATAAATCTTACTGCTTATTTCTGCCATTCCCCTACAGAGCTGTCACAACATAAAATATACACAAATTTATGTCACAACATAAATTATATACAAGCAAAAATTGGCTTTGTATATAATTCTAAACTACACATTCATAAGCACCAAAACAAAGTCCACATCTTAAGAAGGCAATTTTTAACTAAATCCCAGTTGTAGTGGAAAACAAAAACAGATGGCAGTGATAATGACAGAAACCATAGGAAAGGTACAATTCTGGCAATCTAAGTAAGCAACCCTTTTCTCACTACATCATTTAAGATGGTTACACCATTTCCTTAGGCAGCTCTTTTCATTCATGAGTTTAACTTTACATTTGAAGAGACTGTAAGTTCATGTCACGAAACTTTTCACCAGTATGTTCTGCAATGACACTGACAGTCGTGGAAAAAAAAACTGTCAAGAGAGATACTCCACCTAATGTACATTAGAATTAAAGTCTCTTCCATTCAAACCCAATTAAAAACCAATGGTTCAAACAATATAAAAGCCTGCTGTGAGCCCTTCGGCTGCATAGATTAATATCTGATTATATTAATACAAGCAATAGGGAAGGAAAATACCTCCTCAGCCTTGATATGGCTACCCAGTGTTTTGTGGAATGGAACAAGAATGGAAAATACAAACCAGGAAAAACTGTGATGTGACACTTGTCATTATCAGGCAGTTTTTCTTTCAAGTGCTGCTCACTAAGGCTCATTCATTCATTCATTCATTCATTCATTCATTCACAGCTTCCGTTTCAAATGCTAGCTGGTGGCTGTGAAGCTGAAACAGTCAAGCTAGCATACACAGTCGGAATTTGAAATCAAAAACCTAAGAATTTTAATCAGGCCCACTCCGGTCTTAATTATAAAGGACTTTAAAACTGACATGCTGATAAAATACACCAATAAAAAGGTGTAAACACTTCTTTACCTTTCAGAACTGTCATCTGGGCATGTTAATAAGTTGTATTTATTTGATGTTAACTTTGCAGGCTTTTGTAAATCAGACTTTTAGAGACGCAATCACCCTCAAATATTGGAAATACACATTTTCTATGCATCAGATGAAGTTCTTAAAGCTGGTCATTTTGAGGTTATATTGTTTTAGAGCTAGGTCACAGCACCTCACCACATCCTCTTTAAAAAGAAGATCTGCACATTAACTGTTGAAGTAAAGAGGAAAAGGGTTCAACAAGGACTTCCTGTGGAGTCTCTTGGATTAGCTTCATCAGCAGACTTCTTTCACATGTGCTGTGCTTTACTCATCATATGTAAATAAAAAGCACATCTCCCCAATGCAGTTCTTAATGCAAAGTCCAACTGCTCAGAGAAAGAGCCTTTATAAGAGAATTGCCATACCTTGTGCTACTGTTGACATAACCACTGACGGTGTGGATGACACTACAGCAGTCACAGCAATAGTATTTGCAGTGCAGGAGGGAGTGGAGCAGCTGCTGCTGCTGCTGCCCACAGAGGACTGGGAAGCAGTGATAACCACAGGCTGCTTTTGAGTAGTTGAGGCAATGACTGATGTTGGGACAAGTTTTGTAACTGCTGCATAGTTGTGGGACTTTGAAAGGATGTTGGGTACAAAAGTTGAGCTTGGAGAGGTGGTTACTATTATGACCTGAAAGAAAGAAAAAAACAAGAAGAAATTCATTTGTTCTTTGCATTTATTAAGAAGCACAGAATTTCAGTAACATCTCTGTGTATTTAGTTTCAGCGATACATGTTTATTAAGAGCTTTTAAGACTATAAATCACATTTGCTCGCAAGAAAGAATTTCAACTATTTTGAAGAAGTGGTGATTAACGTTTCCTTAAAATTTGGTGGATTTTTAAGGAAAACAATTACTATCCAATTAAAGTAGAATTATCTCATGTCTGAAGGTAAACAGACAGGAATGAACTTGACTTCATTAAACTGGGCCAGGAAGCTTGAAACCCATTTTAAGATTTCCAGCAAGTTTTACGTGCCATTCTCCCAAACCTTGCAAAAATATCACAAAATGATTTTTTTAAAATTTTAACAATTAACAAGCACTTGCTGAGTCAGTAAAGGGAAATGTTTTTGCTCCACAAGGCTGTAAATAGTATTTCATCAGTGAATGAAAGATGGTTTAGGTTTGAAGCAATTTCTGCTTTATTTAGTGCTCTCAATAACAAGAAATTCTTTCTGATTTGTCTGAAAACCATTTCTGTGAAGAGAATAAACATCACCCCACTGCAAGTTACAATTACGACTCCATGAATCTGATCTGACATAGAAAAACACAGAATTCATGACAGCATTGGAAGAAGTCTGTCATTATGCAACTGACCTAAAAAACTAAGCATTTATTGAGTATGGGGACTGTTTACATAAAGAAATTCCTTTTATTCAACTTATTTGTCACTTCTCATACTTACACAGTTAAAATAGAAAAAATACAATATTTTCAGTTTATCATGCAAGAATATTGAGAAATTATTTTAATAATGCTATTGTCCCAACAAAAATTTTATTAAAACCTTGAAAATTTAAACTTATTAATGATTAATGTAACAAAAACTGGTAAGAAAAAAAAAGTTTTTCAAAAGGGGCAAAGAAAACCTATATCAGCTTACACACACTGCTAGCCAAGCACTACTGAAACCTTGCCTGATAAAGAAATAATATGATAATGGCACCAGAAATAGACTTAAGCGACATGTAAAGCAGCAAGAGATTACGAGTTTATAATTTAAAGAAAAACGAAAAAATAAAAAAATAAATACGGGAAATAGCCACATGGATGGAAAAAAGGCAGCAAATTTCACCGCCATGGCTGGTTCTGCCACTCCTTTTGCCCCAGTTCTTAGTTTGATGATCTCTGCTGCTTAGATAAACCTTTACTATCTTGATCTGAGGAAAATTAAAACCTTACTACCCCTACAAACTATACCAGGTTGTCCACAACTAACCAGAGTCTGAAGGACAAGGTTTCCACATTCTGCTGCTTTTCTACTTGATTGCATTCTCCAGTGAGAACATTTTCTCTGTATCAGTCTTAGTTTTGCGTTCTGCCTAATCTTGATTTAATCAAAACACCTTTCTCCAATTGCTCTTAGGCTACAAACATGCAGATGAGCTGAACATGACATGGCCTGTTCTAGTGTGAGAATTGGAAGTGAAAGATTCTATGATACACCTCTCGAGTTTTATCCTGTTTCTTAAACTGTCAGTTAACACCAGGAATACTTCCCAACTGTCTGAAGTTTAGGGTCAGCTCCATGCCACCCAGGGTAACTAACTTAGGAATAGAGTCAAAGGACAACGTGCAGTTAAAAAAGGTAGATTATAGGTTAGTGTGAATATAAACTATACCTGCAACAGGGCAAGTTCAGCATCACAACTGAGTACAAGTATGTACAATGAACCTGGGCATAAACACAACTCCTGTAGACCACTGCATTTCCTTAAGTCCAAGATTATCACTTAAAAACACTTCATTTAATCATGGAAGGAATAAAGCCTGTAAGGCATTACAGTTCAACAGTGACTGCTATACTGTGACTAAGCAGGTTTGTGTCTGTCTATTCTATCTCATTTTTCAAAATTAACACAGCAGAGCAAAGCTCAGTAATCTTCATGTACAAAGTATGTCCAGAAAACATAAAATTCAGGTAAAAATTTAAGTATTAAAGTTCAAATCACAGCCACTATATTTCTGAAATGCTATTTTCTCATGTATGTTGAAATGATCCAAATAATATCATCATGGGTACCAAAACTGCATCCCATGTTTCACAGCAGAGAAACTGCCTGACTTTAAATGTACACACACAAATCAAAGTGATAATTTCTTGTTGTTGGTTTTAATTGTTACAGTAAAATCTAATTCCCAACATGCACTGAAATTAGTCCTGTCAGCTCTATTTTGAGACACGTCAAAACTTAGTCCCTGAAAAAATAAAGGTATTATAACTGCCAGAAGCTTCACTAGCTAGATTCCTTCTGTGTCCTAGACAGGTGACTTTCTTACAAGAGAATCCAGAAACTGGAGTTGTGACATTACTAGTTGTTATGATAAATCTTTCTCCAACCTACTAAAATGTCAAAACAATTCAAAGAGCTGGCATGAAGAAACAAAGAATTTCATTCATATCTAACAACTTACACTCAAATTGGAAATGTGCTATTGGATATGAATGAACAAGACTGACATTTAATTTAAAACTACTAAACTTCTCCCACCAAAATGATCCAGTTAGATATTTTGGCATACCTAAATCCAACAAAAGAGGGCAGTGTGACAAGTTCCGATACAAATGGTACTCCGACTGACTAACAAAACAAGCACTCATTTTCCTGTCACTGCAGATTAGTAAGACAGTCAAATAATACAACACAAAGCAAACTCTAAAATATCCACGTCAGAACAAGCAGAGGCACAACTACAGGAAAGGCCCTATCAACAAAAGAGTCCACTCTTCTGGAGGCTTAGTACACTTCATCTTTAACTTCCTTGATATATAACACCCATACTTAATACAACTCTACAGATGTTTAAGGCAAAAAGTTCTTCCTGCACGAATTATAACCGTAATGTGCAAGAGGACAGATAGGTAGGTAAGCCCTTTAGTAGCTGTGAATTCGCTGCACTGAATGCAGAACATTTAATTTGATGGCTTATGTTCACTCATGGATTTCTCTTTTAGATTCATGTATTCAGAGATGAAATTTGATTCAGGACACTATTGAACAGTGACTCAAATGGAAGCACCTTCCCTGAGTGGGAAGAGGTCAGAAAGCAAGATCTTTATTGCACATTACTTCAGTTAATCTTGCTTGGTTTTAAAGTTTCCAAAAATCAGGACACAAGAACTCTGCTAATCCGTAAAGAGTCATAAAGCAATTAAGAAGACTAGTATAAGACATAGCATGCAAAGGTTTGAGCTTAACAGTCAAACTCTCACAGTTGGGAAAAAATGCTTGTTAGTGGCCAGCCTACCGTAAATCTGTCGGTATCGAGGCCAAATTAATTCCACAAAGACACTACCCCTCCCTGAAGACTGCTGTAATTAACAACCATACCAAAAACGAACCTGGTCTGAACCATTCATTTTTTTTTACGTCTTAAGAACAGAAAAATAGACATAATTGAAATGCCTCCTAAAGAATGGGAGTATAGTCATGCCATAGATTAGGCACTTAAAAATCTAAGTCCAATACAAAATTTAAACAGGGAAAGCCTTTTCTGCACACTGTATTGTTGTGAAAGCTAGGCATACTCAGTGGAAATAATGCAACTGATTTTGACCACTGTAACACTTAATGTAGAATAAGAAATGGCACACTAGTACTGAAAGGAAAACAAAGCCCCCCAGACTCTGGCCAGCTCCAAGAATAAGCATTATAGATCCAAAAAAACTAGTATCTAAATAAGACCTGGCAAGGAAAAGCCCATGCTATCCCTCTTGGAATTCTACTACTGCAAAGAATAATTACAAGTAAGGAAAATAGAAATAAGAAAGTTTACCTTTGACCAATAGTTGTTACCATCTGAAGGCTGTTCAGTGGCCTATGTGATCCAGTTCTCAGTGGACTAGTGTCCATATCACAAAACCCAACACCACAAATGGTACTAACTGGTAACCTTGTTGGCAGTCTCACCAGACAGGCCAAGAATTGAATGAGCATGGAGACTGAATCCCCTCTCATCCCTAGAAGTGGTCCCTTCAGGTCAGGGTTGAGGCACATTGGTGGGGCAGTCTGAGGGAAGCTTGCACTCCCGCTGCCTGTGCTGTACCTGTTCTGTGGATAAAAAGAGGGCTTCAGTCTCCACGGCTGTCAATCCAGGTCCTTTCACACACAGGTGAACTAAATTCATACAAGAGTTTGGTTTTCCCTTCGTTTGTTTTAAAGAGGGATTACCTTATCCCAAGCGCAATCCTTAAAAAACAGCTAGTCAGATCATAGAAAGGAAGAGTCAAACATCACATCTTATTCATTGATAAAACCGGAATAAAATAACATTTGGCAGCTTCCCCCACATACCTTCTGTGTTGTGGTGTTTGTTGTCTGTGTTGAGGGCTTAGTGAAGGTTATTTTCACAGGCGACATGTGTGGTGGTAAGGAGTTGGCAATGCTCTGCATTATATTACTCATTTTGGGGCTGCCACTTACAGGCACTGTGATAGTTTTAGTGACAGGAGTCACTGCCTTCGGGACTTCTTTCAGGAGAACGGGGGAGGAACTAGAAGAATTCGTTCGCCGTCTTTTGCGGGGCTTTTCATCATCATCTGAGCAGCTGACACCTGGAAAAGACATACTTTTTCTAAATTATGTTTCCCCTGTTTGCAGATCTCAGTGCTTTCTAAAACACTACACCCTTTTTGAGTCTTACACCCTCTTTCAAGTAAGATAAAAATAAATAAAGGAGAAATTACATCTTATGGTCACAACCAAGCTGTATCACACCTCAGATGCTCTTAGTCCTTGATGCGGGCCACACTCACAGTGCCATGAATCAGAAATAGACCACCCAAAATCCCAAGCTACTCAGTTACTAGGTTACCTCATTCAGTCTGAGAGATTAAAAGAACGTAAGAGCCAGTACAGGGTTTTCATTCAGCCTCCAGAAGTTTGGCTAGTGAGGCTACACACACAAGAGGACTGGGATAATGCCACGGACATTTTAGTTCAAAACTTTACACATTGGTTTTTTTGGTGGCAGTTTTGTTTACAGCAACCAGACTATCAAAGTTTATCCCCCTATAGTTTTCTTAGACTTCAGCCTTTGCACCTACTTTCATGTCATGTTTATCTTTACAGTACCTTTCTGCCTTTCACCTCAATACAGCATCTTGAGATGTAATTTTTTTTTATCATATAGTTTAACTGTGAAGGTCAATCCTCAATTTATCACCTTTTGTCTTCTTTGGTTGGTGAATTTTGTGCAACAGATATAAAAGGGCACCTAACACACAATCATGAAAAACTAAAGAAGTCCAGGCTCAAAAGATTTCTTTTTTCCTCACAATCCTCTACTGCACACATAGAAAAAGAATCTGCTGCAATATTCAGCTCAGCAGAGGATAACAGCATGATTAATGGATCTTAAATCCAAATGAAACCTGCCAAAGTAGGCAACAAGTTCATAAATTGGTCTAGATTACAGAAAGTCACAGTTTAATAACCTTGCAAACCTCTTACAACTATTGTGTAGCACTGAAGGCATGAAGGATCTACAGAAGGATCTGGACAAGCTAGATCAATGGCCTGAGGTTCAACGAGGCCAAGTGCTGAGTCCTGCCCTTGGGGTCACAGTGACTCCATGCAGACCTACAGGCTGGGGACAGAGTGGCTTAAGGGCTGCCCAGCAGAGAGGGACTTGGGGATGCTAGGTAGTAGCCAGCTGGATATAAGCCAGGTGTGCCCAGGTGGGCAAGGACAATGGCACCTGGCCTGTACCAGCACTGGTGTGGCAGCAGGACCAGGGCAGTGACCAACCCCTGTGCTGGGCACTGCTGAAGTACCTCCAGTCCTGGGGTCACTTCTGGGAGCCTCCTGACAAGAGAGACATGGAGGGGCTGGAGCACATTCAGAGAAGGGAATGGAGCTGGGGAAAGGTCTGGAGCATGAGGAGCAGTTGAGGAAGCTGGGGGGGCTCAGACTGGAGAAAAGGAGGTTCAGGTAGGACGTTCTTGCTCTCAACAACTCCCTGACAGGAAGGTGTGGCCCGGTGGAGGTCGGGCTCCTCTCCCAGGTAGCAAGCAATAGGACAAGAGGAAATAGCCTCAAATTGTGCCAGGGGAAGTCCAGATTAGATATTAGAAAAAAAATTTCACTGGAAGCGTAGTCAGGTATTGGAATAAGTTGCCGGGGGAGACAACAGTCTGGAAGTGTTAAGAGGTATCTGAATGAGACACTTGAGGATGTAGTTTAGGGGTGATTATGATGGTGCTGGGTTGATGGCTGGACTAGATGATCTTGAAGGTCTCCTATAACCTCTGCAGTCCTGTGATTTATGCTTACCATGTTCACCTGTGTCAAACCATTTAAAAAGAAAAACAATCAGAGAGAAGATGAAGAGATATAATTCTGCCTGTGCAGAAGACAATTGAAAATCTTGCTCCATGTGCCTGGGGCTTAGAAACAAAGAACACCAACACAGCAAAAAGCAGTCTTGCTGGTAATCAAAGCAAACTTGGTTGGTAGTCAATCTCTAATTAGGGACAAGATCTAATTATGGTCAATCTCTAATTAAAATTACTAAATATTCTGGCATTCAAAAAATGAAGATGCAAGAACTAACATGGACAAGAAACTGCCCAGGACCACAATAGGCATTTTCTGAGAAATGGTGTTCTCTCTCAGCAGGAATAGTCGCTCATTTGCCTCCAAAGGCTGACAGTTGTATCCACAGAGACAGGAAACTGAACTGGGGAAGAGAAGCAGACTTCAAAAAACGTAGCTTCAGTTGGCTGTAACAGTACAAGTGAAGCATGGATTTACAAGACCAGATTTCAAAGCTCGAATCAATAATTTACTTTATGGCCCTGAATAAGCCTCATAGTGATCTCCCCCTGTAAAGCAGAGGTTTGATTACATAACTTTATGATTTATTATGGACAGGCTTCTAAGTATTACTGTGAGTGCACTATGGAAACTCGTAACTGTGAGTTCACTAATCACACTGAACATGTGCAGGAATTTAGAAATCTCAGAATGCATTTAAAAAGAAAATCCACTGGCAGCTAGCATGTTAGGACACAGCTCCTATTTTAGTGGGGCACCAAGAAACAGAGAAATATTTGTTTGCGGTTGTCATCCACAAAAAAACCCATCAACCAGCCAATCAAGATGTAAGAAAGTAACATTAAACTAGCAGAGCATTATTTTATGTTAAGTACAGCTCATTTCACCTCCTGCTTTCACTGCTGGGGTTTTGCAAGAATTATTATTCCTATCATTTCATGCTAGAAATGATAGGAATAATATTCCTATCATTATTCCTATCATTTGATGTTAGAAATTGTTGTACGAAGTTTTCCACAGACATTTAGTTTAAAGGTAATACAGCTTGACTGTAACTCACACTTGATAAGTAAGGAAGCAGAGTCATGGAAAGGTTAATGGTTCAATCAGACTGTGATTTGGAAGAACTTACACCACAGATCAGTGGCAAAGTCCTGACTGTAACTCAGACCTCCCAATTTGCTCCTAAGCAGGTCTGTTAAAATCAATGTGACTGAGCTAACATATTCTGAAAGACACAATTCCTTAAAAAAAAAGTAAATAAAAATAATAACAACAAAATGAAGCATATGAAGTAGGGAAAAAATGAAATCTAGGACAGAAAATAAAAATGATCATTCCTGTATCATGTGTCCAGACTCATTTGATATTCATTACCATGTAACAATTCAATGAAGTGTACATTGAAAATAAAAGGTGTTAAGAACATTTCCCCCTGAATCTTCAAACTAAAGCCAAGTGATCAGTGCATAGATCAGAAAAATGAAAAACCTTAATGTAATGGGTTTCATGGGTTGACAGAGCCATTAATGATGGTTGTTTGCAAGTAACATTATATTTACGTACTATGTGGTATTTCTGACTAGCTAGAAGCTTATACAAATGTATACATATAGCATAAAGACTAAAATAATTTTTAAAATATTAAAGGTATCCAGAGCAAACATAAAAATAGCATTTATCTACTTCACTATTAATCTTTATTTGTTGCTTTGATAGAATCAAATAAGAACTGAAGGAAACATTTTAATAGTAAAATAGAAGTACCCATGATGAAGGCATATATATGAGAACATCATCTGCTTTTAGAACTAGTTGACTTATCAGCCAAACAAAGATAGAGACACATACACACTCTCAAGAAAAAAGACTGTTTCTAGATTCTATGTCCTGGATTTCCAGATTTAAATACATAAAGGTGGGTATCTGCTACGAATTCATATGAAGCTTTTGCAGCTGCCAAGGAACGCAAGCCTCACTGAGACTGACTTCCAGGTAAATCACAAAACAGCCAGACACAGTATGTAAGCATAAACCCTTGCCAAACTGCATCCAAAAGAAAAAATTCTATGTCAGCTGTGAAAGTGGAAAAGAGGGACCTTTTCTAACTCAAGTAAGTGACTACTATGCATTATTAAAGCAGAAGGAAGAGGGAAGTTCTCTGCAGAAGCAACCAGCAGAGTCACCTTAAAGACAAGTTCTCAACAAGATGGATCAGAAATTCACTGATATACAGAAATTTCTGTATTTAGTTTTCAAAATATTTTTCACTTCTTGCCCCTGCAGTTTTACTGCTCCTTGTAGCATTTTGCAGTGAGTGGATTTATCTTGAACAGTATTTCTCTGAAAAAGGGAAGCAATAAATTCATTCTCTAGACTAAACGAAGGCACAAAGGCCTTAAATGACTTGCCCAAGGTTGAAGTGTTTAACTCAGTCTGTGCTTCAGCAATGTTGTCCCTTTCTTTCCCTTTTGTTAATCAGTCGCTAATATCACTTACTTTTGACGTAAACAGTACTTCCACTTGGCAAGACGACTACACTGGAGGCTGGACTGGCAGGTCTGGGGGACTTCACTGTTGCTACACTGCCACTTGGAACAGGGGTAGATGTTGGGGTTGAAGTGGTACTTGTGTAGGAATAGCAAACCACCACTGAAGAGGAGAAAACACACCTTCCATATAACTGAAGTGCAGAATCCCATTATTCTTTCACTATTTTTACAACTGAAATGGAAGCTAAAGACTTATTGGGTCATTATCTGTGTATTTGCCTCCTGTTACTGCAAATAATCCTGTTACTGTGGAATACTCTGCAGTTTGAGCTAAGCCATGGAATTAATGGTCTTCAAATACAACACAGAAATCTAACCTCCCCTCCCTCCCATCCCCAAAAATCTGTGCTGCCAATGTGCGATTTTTTGTATTAATCTGATGGTTTTTTATATTTTTTTATTTTTAGCATTAATTCAATACGCCGATCTTTCTGCTTTTCTGTAAATGACCACATCTGGACTAGTAACTGATAGAAAAGTGCTATTGCCTCTTCTCAACAGTACATTGGTTGAAAAAACCGAAATATTCCTTCACCAGTAAAGAAGTGATTGTGATAATCAGCTTTTTTAAACCATTGCTTGTAAGTAATAGTACAAAGATCCAGTATTTCTCACAAAACCAGGATAAAACAGCTTTTTTCAAGAAGTATTACGCATTCTCCAGTTGTATGAAGCCTAATTCAAGCCTGCTCAGCCAAGATAGTTGTAATATGTACTACCATTATTTAAAAACCATAGGGAAAGCAAAAAGCAACCTTTTTACTTGATACCATAGTACATTTAATCTGAAGGAAGAAACCCAAAGAAGTGTTTTCTTGACTTTCACCAAAACCTACTTGCATGCTTAAAATAAAGCATTCTGAAACATCTTTCATCACTCACAGAACTTTACAAAACCTTAAGCCATTAGTCCAAGTTTACAGAGCTGAAGAAGTTAATCAGTGAATGTCATTTCCTGACAAACCGGGGTTTTTTTGTATTTCAGTTGCTACAGTGTCAGTAACACAAAGCAGTCAGATTAATGCCGCAGGTACCACAAAGCCGTCTTTAAAAAAAGGGGTGTTTTATATTTATGTGAATAATGTTTGGTAAGAAAGATTTGAAATTTTTTTCATAGGTTCATAGAAAGGTTTGGGTTGGAAGGAACTGTAAAGCTCACCCAGTTCCAACCCCCTCCCAACAGCAGGGACACCTTCCACCAGACCTGGTTGTTCCAAGCCCCTCCAACGCGGCCTCAAAAAAATATCTTTAAATACTTAACACTTAAAATCTAAGACACCAATTTCTACCGTGATGTTGTTTTTACATTCCCAAAGGTAGCAGCAGAACCCCATTTTTCTCTCACCTTCTTTGTTTCCAGTTTCTGCAGGAACTGGAAGAGATGCGTTGTGCTGAACGGCTGCATTGGCAACAGCATTTGCGGTAACAGTAAAAGCCGTTTGTGGAACAAGTCGTGGCATCAGTGGCACCAGTCGGCGGCCTTCTATGGACCACTCCGAAGAGCTGTTAGGTCCAGACATACTAAACGGAAATGCATGTTCTGTAAGTATTCTGACGAGTTTCCAAGTACTCAGTATCTTACTTAAGCACATTTTTCTTTCCAATAATGCAAGTCTAAAAGGCAGTTTAAGACACAGGAGAGCACTAATACTCAACTTTCTTCATTTCATGAAAGCCCTTGCATTTTTGTTACCTGATACAGAAAGCCTCCCATTTTATATTGAAGAGTTGACTCTTCTTTTGTTGTTTTGTTTTACAGAGCCGTTCAAGGGCCAGAGGTGTGTGAACGCCATACTCAAACCCCTCACATTAGGTTAGCTACCATTCAGATAGAGTTGGTACACTCTCTACTTCTGGATTACAAAAACACCAAGAAATCCAACAGATTTCATAAAAGACTATTGAAATGGATTATGTTGCAGGGAAAAACTCTCTGCTTCTAAGGCAAATTTTGTTTTCCCTGAATGGAAGAGTTTCTGATGCTTATTAAAGTAGTCCCAAACAAGGTGACAGAACATGAAATTATTTAAATACACCCTGAGCATCTTCCTAAACAGAAAGCAGTCTTCTGCTCTAATTTGCTCTTAACTTGAATACTTACACCCACACTAGAATGTTTCATAAAAACACTGTTCTTATCTAGATGGAGAAGTATTTTTGGCTCTTTTGCATGTGTCATTTGTCAAATCAGCAAAACCAAAATGGCAAATTATTTTTCAATGCTGTAATGTTCTTCAGCAAATCAACCCGTTTAATGTATTAATATAATCTAAAAAATAACTTCTCACATGAAATATATCAAGCAAATTGCAGCAAGAGCTACTACAAAGTAGTTTGTAAAATGCAGAGTATCTGCTCTGTTGTTAAATATTGATAAGCTTCAGCATTCCTCATACGTATGTATATTGTATAAAGAGAGCTACATAAGCTGAGGTAAAAATACATTTTAAAAACAAAAATAAAGGGTACAAAAACTAGCAAAATAAGTGTTCCTAATGAGTTAGAGAATTATATAAGTCAAATACCAACCATCAGTAATAAGGAATCACCACTGGAAAAATACAGAAGAGCAGCACTTTGATATTGCACCTTGTCTGGATAATAGCATTTCATTGAAGTGCAACACCTCAGGACAAGCTATTCATGTTCTGCAAAATGCTAAGACCAGAAGTACTACTTAAAACAAAAACTTGATTCAGGAAAAGAATCCTGACTTGACAACTAAATGCTTTTCATTATTCCCCGCCATTTCTTTAAAGGGGTGTAAGGAAGTTGGTGGGTTTTGTTTGATGAACAACATACTCCTAAATCTTTAAACTTGAACATTAAAACTTAAATGTCCTTCTACAGTACTAAACAAGTATGCTGATTTTGACTAGTCTTGGATCAAACAACTGCTAACTCCAAGTGTCCTGCTATTCGTATTATTTCCTTTTATTCCTCCTCACAACACCTAAGCTACAACAGTCAAACTTTAAAAGATCAACTGATGTAACACAGAAAACCAAAAACAATACACTTACAATGCAGCACTGTTTAAAGACAGTCCTTAATAGTAAGACTATTAAGTAATTATCACAGATACACAATCACTTGATCTATTGCTCCGCTACCTCTCAAAATCATCAGGTGGAGCTTGTGAAAGCAAACGCAAGGAAGCACCAGCCCAGCTGATGCCAGCACAGCAGCTGCGTCGCAGAGAGTGGTGTCAGTGGTGACAGTGATGTCATCAGCTTGCTGCAGTTTTTTCTACTCTGACCATTTTTTCCTTTCTGGGCTAATACACTGTTTTCCACTCATCTGCCACCTCTTTCCCCCTCTGTCTTTCCTTTGTAGTTTCCTCTTTCCTCTTAATACGGCCTTTCCAAACTGATTAAAGTAAAACTAAAAGCAAAACAAACAAACAACAAAAAAGCAAACATGCTCATCCTACTTAGAAGCTTCTCTATTTTCTCTATTCTCTGTTTATTCTGGTCTATCTTACAGAAAGGTCTCCATGCCAAAAAACTGTTTCTTACACTGTACTTGTACAGTGTTTGGGATGGCCTTGGATCCAAAACATAATGGTACTAAATAACTGTTTCTAGGCTCCTGATGTAGATCTGATACGGTACTTCCTTCATCCATACAGTGTTTTAACTACTGGTTATTTGAACCACCGTCAATCTTCAAAATTCTATCATTCAGTTAAGGCAAAATGGATTTCCCAAAGGGTACTTTTGGAAATCAGGGACAAAATGACCTGGAACTTACTTGTGTGCAATCGTTGTTAGTCGTTCATCATTTACTGCTCTTCGAACTTCAGCACGATGTCGCTCTGTTGAAATACTATTAAAAAAACAATAAAGCAATATATTTTAATCAGAGGAAGACATGAACATTCACCTAAAAATTCCAGCTAAAATTAAACTTATGAATAATCTACCTAAGAGAAGAAAGGGAACAGGACTTTACATTTAAGAGACTGTCACTTAACTCTTGCTATCACAGTGAGATAGAATTAATTGCATTATTGCTCAAAAATATTACTGAAGAATGAAAAGAACATTATTGTTCATAGGGTATCCTTGGAAAACAGCTAGAATCCAACCCCCTAATGAGAGCAATACATTTAAAGAATATGGTAGAAAAATTCACACAGGACATGCTACATTCTTGAGGTACCTTGGGCTGAAAGACCTTGTAGTTCCACCTTGACAAAAGCACAAGCCAGTGTACATTCGTGACCTGGCTCTAATCCTTCTAACACTTGGTATCCCACAAAGCACCAACAAACCAGTAAAGCTTCTATCACAGAAACATGGTTGTTTTCCTTATTAAAAACTCCACGCAGAACAGGAATGAAACCTCTGCAACATGGAGAATTACCTCTTCAAATTAAGATTTACGTTGTGATCTGGGTGAAAGAAAAAGCATGCAACACCTTAAAAGAAAACAGATCATGATTCCAAATTTAAAAAGATCAGGGTTACCTAAGCACTTTAGAGAGTTCTCCAAGAAGATCCTTCTTCTCTTTTGTAAGGTCTCCCTGTGCACGTAAGGCACTGATGACACCTGCATAGGCCTCCAGTTCTGAAGAATCAGAGTGAATAATATTTCTATTTAATGCTCACAGCAAAGGGGGAAAAAAAATCAATGTTGTTTTCCATATTACTGACAGTACTCTAATAATTTTCAAAATCATTAAGAGGAACATGTCTTTCAATTATTTAATGCTTTTTCAAAAAAGATTGATGATTTAGAACTCAGTCAATTACTCTGCAGCATAAAGCATTTCTATGAAGTACTTGTCTCATCACAGAGGATTATCTAGTTTATAAACCCAAATGAATGTGTCAAGCTCTCTCTGACCTGACAGTTCAGGCAAAAAGCTTGAAGAAACTGTTTGGAGAGTAGTTCAGAATTCTCTTAACACATATCATTATTAAGAGTTCTATGGAAAAGTTTGGCTTGGAAAAGAAATACACTATCAAAAGAGCAACTATATTTTTCATAATGCCTTTCCTTAATTAGCATGGAGAACATCAGCTCTAGTTTCTTAATATGATCATCATTATCTTTTATGCCTATTTATTTGGTAAGGTATAACTGCTTGAATCAGAAAGAAATGCAACACACTGAGCTAAACCTGCTCAACACAAAAGAAACAATCCAGCTACTGTTAAACATAGAGCCATCACAAAGACTAACTCACAAAAATGCAACTCTGCTTTACCAGAAATGTGCAACTCCAGGTGACTGTGATGTCATGCCATCAGTGTTTTAAAAAATGGAGCCCTAAAAGGCTACTGATACTCTTGAATACTGATACTTTTGAATCCTACTAAACAGGGTGAAGATACACCTAATGCAAATAATGGAGCCTTCTAATTTGCCAATGAATGAGTTGCTATTCTCAGCTTCACACGGTTTAGGGAAATCAGAAATACAAATTCTTTTGATCCTTACATAGGTGCATTTGATTTGACACCCTCATTTCTGCAGCCAACCCAAACCAACCCCGCAAGAGACCCCAGTTAACCAAAACCAAGAATAAAAGGTGCAGGCCAAAACCTAACACTGCAGAAGTTTGCTGCAAAAGAAAAGACTGATGCTATTCTGAAAAGCTTTCAGTTTAGGATTCAAAAGAGCTAATTTACAAATGAAATCAAGGAATTGTGCTGAAAAGAAGTCCTCCTCTCCGGTCCCTATTAAGCAGACAAAACAAAAGGCAGAGTCATTTTGGTTAACTATGCAGCCTGCGCAGGAATGCTGAGTGACCTACAGAAGCATTTACAGCTTCAGTTATAAAACATTCACTAATGAATGCAATGGTTATTACTAATATAAACATTTATTTAGACAACTATGTTACAATATTTATGATGCTAATTATTTTCCTCTGTTAACAACTTAAAATAATTCTCAGATGCAACCATATAATTATTTTTCAAGGGCACACTTTTTCTCCTTCTGCTTTATAAATAAAGATCCTCTACACTACAGCTTTAAAAATGCACATTCTGGTCTTTCGGAAGCTAGTAAGGATTACAGAAGAGCTGTAACTTCCTCATCCTTGTGTCTATGCAGCAATCATTAATTGGTGTGCTCTCTTTCCAACACAAAACACATGAAATAGCTAAAATGGGTTTGGCAAGTCAATATCTTTATTGCTAGTGCTAGGTGCTACCATCATCACCTCATTCAATAATAAAACACAATCAACACCAGGTCCAGCATACCTCGAGATGCATTTCAGCCTCACGCCTTAGAGAGTACTCCCACTACTGCTGTACCATCAGCCAAATGAGAGGTTGGGCCGTAAGTTAGAAAAGCAGGACCCTCTAAAGCAGATGGCTATTGCTGGATGTGACTGTCACACAGCTATTGCTCCCACTGCCTGGTCTCCTTCACCCCCCTGTCCCGTGGTGTGCCTCTTCTCAGCTCACAGAGGCACTGACTCAGCCTTACCCTGCTGGCAGGGCCCCCTTGTGGGGACACAGCTCATGCCAGCAAAACAAAAATGATTATTTTTTAATTTTTTTTCCCTTCCTGTCAGCCTAGGTTATGTCATTGAAGGAGGTGTAGCTGCAGTTCTGTTTAGCTCAGCTGCACCAGCAAGATTCTGCCAGCACACCGCCGTCAGCTTGGGTGGAAGTTTTTTTTTCCATGCTTCCAGCCAGCACAGCTATGTTAATGAAATTTAGTAGCATAGATCTGGTCAAAAGCTTTTGGCATTCTGCACTTTCTCCTAGTTTCTGTACTTCTTGAGCCTTGCTTAAGACTTGCTAAGACTGTCACCTTAACAGATATTAGAGCTTGTTGCAATGCTGTGTGCAACATCTGCATCACTGTTTCAACAGAATGCAAACCCCGTATTCCCAAGAAATGAAATAAAAAGGGCAAAGGGAGGGAAAATACATTCTCAACTCTCAAAAAATAAAGTGGATAGCTTCACAGTGTATGAGAACCTTGGCACAGTTAAGAAATACAGCACATCACCTCTTAGCATTCAAGCAAAATGAGAACAAGAAAAGCTGTCACTTGACGGTCACAGGAAGTTAGAAGGACCCTCAACTTTCTTCCCGACATTATCTCCTAGATTATGGTCCTCAGGAGAGAGTCTGAAAAACTAAGGCTTTTTTTTTTCCCCCTGTCTAGTATTATGCATAATTTAACTGGCAAAACCCCAAACCCTTAATTATATAAATTCAACCCTAAGAACTCAAAACAAAAATGCTGGATCAGATTAAAGGTCTAATAAAGGATTCCCTCTCCCATGGTAGCCAAAAACAGATGTGTGAGGAAAGAGCAAATGGTCTTATTACGTTCCAAAACACAAAAGCAGCTCTCCTCATAAACTTAGATCTACAAGGACAGAGCACCAAAATATCTCCCAGTGTCTATCTCTTGGGCAGGGGCCTCAAACACTGAGCTACATTTGAAACAATGAAAAAGACTCCTGTGGTTATGGCAGTTGAACGAGGACATAATTTTCCCACTTCCCTGACAATCAGTGTAAATGCAAATCACAAACCAGCATTTTTTAAATTCTGTTTTATGTCTTCACAACAGTAACTTTAATACTTGAGTTCAGCCCTACAGTGTCAGTTAAACCAGGATTCCACTGGTTTAACAAAAAGGTGCCTACTAGAGTATTGGGAAAAAAAAAAAAAACAACCAAAAAACACAACAAAACAAAAATACACCCAACCCCAAAGGTTCTCCTTTCACAGAGAATCCTGTTGCATATTAATAGTGACAGAAAAACCCAGCCCTGCAACACAGCAGCTAGGACATGCAAGAGAGATTTGACCAAACCAAAACAATTCTTCTCTACTCATTTTGCTAGGGCTGAGAGTATCTGCCAAACACAATTTTCTGCCAGGGCTGTCAAACAAATGACACATGGAAAATACAGGAAATTACTTGCAAGTTGCCTGTAAACATATTAAAATATCTCATGTAAGCAGCATGAAGGCAAATCTTAAAAGGGCAAAATACAGACCCAAAAATTGTATCTTACTGTACCCAGTTTGCGAAGGATCCTCTTGCACTCATCCCTACTGAGGTCCAGAAGGGTTGGCCACACTACAGGCATCCTTCCCGTGTATCTGTGCTCCCACAGAGCTCAGCCTCGCTGAAAAAGGAATATAAACGCTGAAGTCCATAATTTATTGATTTCCCAAGCCGATTAATGTAAACTTCTGTCAGCCTGCTCACAACTCCACTGACACATTCGCTCCCATCCCCGCCCCAACCTTTGTAGTGGTATGCAGGAATTCGGTAGTTTCACAAGAGCATGGACTTCCTATACTCTCTCGCCCAAATGCATCGCCCAAGCCTTTTTGCGGAGTTTCCTATTTCCTTCTCAAGCCTTTTTTTTCACACTGAAACGCTCTCCGAATTGATGTTCAAGTCTCCTCCCTCTCTTTATGCACAGAGTACCTATTAAAAGAACTCTTCCACCGAACCGCACGCTTCCCTTTCCCCCCGGGGAATGCATTTTGCACAAGCCTATATTATATGACAGGATGGCAAAAACATCCTGTGTGAAAATTTGCTCTCCACGTACCAACACCAGCCCCCTCCCCCCAAAAAATAAGCCAAACACGGGAACACCGCCTTGCCCGAACCCAACGCGGCGAGATTCCGCGGGTGGCGGGGAGAGAGGGCGCATCTCCCCGATGCGACGAAGATAATAAAGGAAAAAACGCAGCCGGAGGCGAGCTGGGCAAGCGGGACTTGGGCCGGGCAGGGAACGGCACGCCGGGAGGGGGGTGGGGAGTGGTGGGCACCGGGAACAAAAGCTCTGGCGCCGTCACAGCTTCCAGCGGGGGGCGGGAGCGGGGAGGGTCTCCTGCAAGGGCGCCCAACGGCAGCCACCACCCGGGCACTCCCCGCCCGCCCTTCCCGGGCCCCGGGCGCGGGAGACCGGCCGGAGCCAGCGGCGCTGGGTTCCCGCCGGGACCGGTGAAAGAGACGGAGGGAGCGGGCGGCGGCTGCGCTGCTTTCCCGCATCGGGCGGAGCGGCAGCACCGGAGGGCGGGGGCCGGGGCGCTGCCCCGGGCCCGTGAGGGGGCGGCGAGTCCCCGCCGTCCGGGAAAGCGGAGCTGCCCTTCTCCCCGAGGCGGACCGCCCCGGTTAGGACGGGGAGCGGGACCCACCTGCCCGGCCGTGCCCAGCACATCGAAGGCTCCGTGGCAGCCGCACCCCCCCCGTTCGCCGGTGCCGCGCTCGGGTTTGTTTAGTGGCGGCGGCGACGGCGTTTACTTGGGCCAAGATGGCGGACAACGGCGCTACGCATGCGCGAGCGCCGCGAGGCACGCTAGGAATTGCAGTCTCTGCTGCAGCTCTTCCGTGAGGAGCTGGAAGAAACGGGTGCCAAGATGGCGATCGAGTGAGCATTGCGCATGTGCAATGACAAGGAGCATGCCGGGACCGGTAGTTCTCTCGGTGTTTCTCGACGCGTGGGAAGTGGCACTCACCATCCCGCCACGGCTCGGCGGGTGGGTACGGGCAGCCGAAGGGGACAAAACAGGCTGCGCGTTCTCCGCCCGAGGTGGGGCGCGCTCCGCTGTTCAAGCCCGGCGCGTATTCCCGAACTCTAGGAATTATCAACTGGCCACCGCTCCTGGAACGAAATCTGGCAGGGGAGAACATCTCCTCGACGCCATTTGGCCGTTTGCAGCTTCCTAACTTAAAACGGACGCCGGTGGCGCGCGGGGCTGTAGCGAACCGCGTATAGGGAACAATGACGGAATGAACTCCGCACCTACAGCCCCCTCACGGCTTCGGGGTGTCTCTGCTCCCCCGGGTACAGCAACCACCTGCAACCCAACACCGCGAGTGCCAGGGTCAGCTCCCTGGGCCTAGCCGCTGTTTTGGTTATTACGGCGGTTATACCTTGTTTTCCTGAAGATTTCCATGAAAAGCTGTAAATTTTATCTGTTTGAAAGTCCTCAGATCAAATTAGAAATAGAAAATAAAATGTCTTCGGGGTGCAGCTGAAAAGCAACGCATCCAGTTGTGGCTGCATGTTGCAGCGACAAAGTATAAAAGAATCCGATCCATAAAACAGCCTGAAAGGAAATCTTTGGAAAATCACACCTAAACCCCTTCAGGATGAGGCTTGCTCCCGGCTCTCTATCTCACAGGGCTCCGTTTTTGCTGCAGGCACTTTTTTGCACGCTTCCCGTCTTGGACGCGTTCTGGACACAGGCGCCTGGGGCCAGGCAGTTTGGCAGAGGAACGAAGGGCTCCTCCCTCGTTCTGCTCTCCCAGAAAATCCTGTGTTACAGTTTGCTTTGAGAACACCAGAAACAGCTGGACCTTTGCCGAGGAGGATGGATGGTGTGCACTGAATCGTAACACCTGTTTCCAGCAGATCCACAAGGGCTGTTTTTTCCACCTCACTATAGATAGTTTCTTCTCTGTGATCACTGATGAATTTTTTCTCACTTACAGTTTGCTATTTTTCTTCACAGCGGTATAAATCTCAAGTACTTGAAAACAATTACACTGAACAGTACAAGACAGCTAGAAAAAATTTTCTCCTTTTAATGCCTTCCTAAACAAGAACCAGCTGAAGGCAAGTAACATCATCTTTGCATAATATTGCCTAATTAAATGTCCTAAGATTTGCACAAATGGGATGATGCAGGTTTGTGCCAGAAGTTGGAAGTTTTCCTTTCCAGGTCAGGGACTGTACTGGAAAGGAAATCACAAAATCCAAATCTGGAAATCACAGAATCCCAGAAGGATTTGGGCTGGACAGGACATTAAAGCTCATCCAGTTCCAAACCCCTGCCATGGGCAGTAACACCTTCCACTAGACCAGGTAGCTCAAAATGCGTCTTTTAGTCAGACTACTCTGGTCAATAGGAACAGGCAAGGACAGTCTCGCCACTTAGCAGAATAAAACCTTTTTAATGTTTATTCATCAGTTGTAACGATGATGCTCTAGCAGAGTATCAGTTTAATTGGACACAAGATTTAACAACTAACCCCAGTATTTGTAGAATGAATTATTCCATGAGCAGAAACGACCAAACCTGTCTTTATTTAAGAAAACTTATCTACTAAGATCTAGATTTTAGCTGCATGTTATGAGTTTGTGTGTTTATGAAAGTGCTCTGTTTTCAGAGTGAAGTCACTGCTAACGATGCAGCTCAGAAGGAGCAGAAATACTTTTTTCAGATCTGCTTTGTAGCTAAATTCATTAAACGTAATTAGATCTATTTTGTATTTGTTTTTAGATCTTTTATTTTTTTTCTAACATGGATGAAAGTAGCCAACAGAATTAAAAGTTATTATGGGTAAGGTGGACAGACGCACACTGACACTCACGTATGTCCATATGTATGTATTCAAGAAAATGGTATTTGCTTCATTTCCTTTGGCACACAGAACAGAAAAGCAATGTAAAAAATGAGTCACTTATGTATGGATGAAGTATCTGAATCTGTGATTGCTGCATTTCTACACATGTCCTAAGATGATTTCCATGAATATTTATTTTTCTAAGGATGAAGACCCAGACTTGGAGATGTATGAGAGGTTCAGAAAGTCCAAAAGCCAAATTTTCTTTGCAGTTAAAGCCATGATGTTACCATTTACTTCAGACTAGCCTACAATCAATTCTCCATTACCCAGAAAAATGGGAGGGCTGAGATAGCATGGACAAAGTCAAAAAATGCCCAAAGCACATAAGTAATGAGTACTGAAAAGCATAAAAAGGCCAGAGCTGTGCAGCAGTTGATCACCTTGGATTAATAACCAAGGCTGTCCTAGCAGATCCACCAGAACTACTGCCAAGCCCAGCAGCGTCTGGTCAAGAGGATCTTCTTGAGTAAAATTCCTCACCACATAAAAATCACTACGCTTCTGTGCAGCCTTAACCAGTCCAAGAACAGCACAGATCGTTCTGTAAAACTAAACTAGGGTTGTCTGGACTCAGAATGACTGCACATGGCCAGCTCAGATCTGTTAGCCTAATCCAGGAGACTGAGACTTGACAGCATTTCTTTATGTCTGATGACCAAAATATGAAGCGTACCAGTTATAGACTAAAAGAATGAGAAGAAAAAAAGACAATATGGTTTAGGCTTACTTCCTTAATACTTCATTAATACAGAAACATGGCTAAATGTCCCACATTCTCTCAGCAAACTCATATAAAATAAATTAAGTCATTGTAGGTAAAGGAAGAAAATGCAGTGTGAAAATGCCAGCATTTTTTCTAGCCTTAGGGTTCTCACAGATACTAATCATTTTCTCAGTGATTATTACCTACATCCTTGCTCTTTGAGTCATTTAAGGAGGGCTAAAATTACAGAGCACTTTCTGAGTGTCCAGAAAGTAAAACAAGAGACAAACTTGTTCACAGCAGCATTTTGTCATCTTTCCTGAAGAAGCAAAGCTCAACAGTGTAAAAAACCCATAAGCTGAAATTAATTTGCTTTGTCAGTCAAGGCGAACTAAGAACTCAAATGATCAGATCTGATGGTGACCTGATGAGCAACACTGTGAAAGTTGTTGTGACCTCTCTTGTGCCTTCATTTACCACTTTTATATGCATTTTAAAAACTAATGACAGACAATGATATAAAAAAGCTAGGCATTATATGTAGGGTGGTGAGGCCCTGACAGAGGTTGTCCAGAGAACCTGTGGCTGCCCCATCCCCAGAAGTGTTCAAGGCAGGTGGGATGGGGCTTGGAGCAACTCGGTCTAGTGGAAGGTGTCCCTGACTATGGCAGGGGGCTGGAACCAGAAGATCTTTTAGGTCCCTTCCAACCAAAAACACTCTGGGATTCCATGATTAATTTTGTAAAAGCATACTGCTGAGTATTCTTTTAAAGAATTTGCTCAATGTAATTGAGCATTTAAACAAAATCGGTTCCTCCTTCCAGAAAGAGAAAGAAATGACCATCAATTGGTACTACTTTCTGTTATGTTCGCTACAACCTAACAATTTCAGATTCCCCATTGGCTTAAGTAATAAGAATCTCATCAATAACACACACTAGTCTAATTAATCATACTTCCTGGGTGCTAACAGAATATTCTGTGTCTCACCACACTTATTTCTATCCTCAAAGACAATGGAAGAGAGAAGGAAGTAAGCTTGGAAGCCTCAGCAGTGAGATGGCCCAAGGAAGAGCTGTGATTTTCCCAGGGAGGTGGTTTATATGCAGCCCAGGTCACCAGAACAAAGCTCTGCTTCTCAGCTCTTTGGGAGCTCATAGGAAAGGAGTGGAGCAGCCTCGCTGTAGTTCTTGCTGGGTTATTATCTGCATCTCCCTTCTCATCACTGTAACTTGATTGATACAGGATCTAAAATAATCCTTTTTCTTCAGAACAGCCTTTCATGGGTAGAAGAGAGGTACTTCAGCTTGGTACTATATGGAAACCAGGCACAGCTATTGCAGCTGCTGGCTGCTTTTATAAGGTAAACAGTGTATTTCCAGCTTCCAAGAGACTTACTCTGGTAATTTTAAAAGCATAATTGGAAAATCAAGGGAAAAAATGTATTTGTTTCAGTCTGCCAGCAACTGAGAAAAAAGTAAGAAACCCTCTAAGCTTTTGATTCTAAGATGAATGCAGCACTGTAGACAATTTCAAACTTTAGGGAACTTAAGGATAATTTGAAGTATCTTCCATGTCTTGGGTAAGAGAGAAATAGCCTAGATTCTAACACAAGTTAAATTATTTCTTGGCCTTTTTTTGTTTCCAAGTGGCCTAATCAATGGAGTTTCCACTTCTCCTAATAGGTTATTCTGTGACTTGATTATTTTCCTGACATAAGTATCTCTACTTTAATGTCATTCTTCTGCCCTCAGACCACTGGTAAAAACTTCTCCTCAAACACTTTCCCATCACATTTTTCCTCCTGGCTAAGAGAAAAGCACCTCAACGTCTAGGTGCTGGCAGCTTGCAGAGGAGCTTTTTATACACAGCCTTGTCAGGCAGATTGTCACCCAGGACTGTTTGTATTGAAATTCACAGATATTTCAACAACTTTCACTAGATAGCTTTGTGTTGCCAGTCAATAGATATTTCCCCTCCTATTTTAAGTAATACATACTATATTCAAAAACGCTTTTGTTTTACAAATCCTAACAGCTTCTGAGCCAAAAGTATCTAAATTCAGAAAGGATTAAAGGCATCAAAATGCCACTGTGTATCGAGTTGAGCATCTATTTAAACACTTTGCTACACTGAGGCAAAAACTCGACTATATAACCTCAGCTAATCACTGAAAAAAAAATCACTTGTGTCATTCTGCGGCATATCAAAGAGGGAATTAAAGCTGGTACCCTCTGCAATCTTGGGAGGTGGATGCAAACCTCCATCCTCTTTGTGGCTTGCTGTATTGGCAAAGAACATATAAACTTGCTGGGAAGAAAGCAAAGCCACTTCTCAGAATAGGAAGCTACTGAAGTTATTGCTCCACCGAGCCACTTGAGTCCTTATCTACAGCCACATATGTGTTATACAAACACTGGGTATACAAATATCTCTAACGAGCTTTTGCCATTCAAAGAACATATCCCAGATCAGCAATTAGCAAAATTCAGTCACACTGGGACTCGATTTGCATTGTATTTTAAGGGAGCTTTGCATTTTCTCTTTCAAGTTGCACTTTTAACCCATCAACAGACTGTCTATTGCTTTAAAGTTCAAATCAACTCACCAACAAATTACTTGTTCCTGATTTTGACTAATTATTTTTACAAGGCTGCGTATGCTATAAATGCTGAGGAAGTGAATATTAAAGGTTATACAATCCTAATATAAGCATCAGAAATTATACTGGTCTTGGAACATCTTGCAAATCAAAGTTTTAACTTACAGTATTGTTGTAGGGTGGTAACAGCAATGGACAAGAAAAGCAAGTTGGTGCTGCATTTGCAAACCAGAAACTAGCATTATTGTCACTGTGCAGTTTTCAGTGAAACTTTGGGCAAAGTTCATGTGCTTGAAGAGGTTGATGTTAACACTGGGCATTAGCAAGGCTTGTGCAGACAAATAAAGAACCCTGAGCCAGGGCAAGCAAACAGGGAAAAGAGAAGATAACTCAGACTCTCACTCCTAACTCGTTCATGGTTGTGTAACTGTGTACCTGCAGCATAGCACAGGCTGGGGAGACTGTGACCTGGCCTGGCTGGAGCTTCAGAAACTGCAGCAGCTCACGTGGAAGCCTGGACTAAGAGCAGCTGTTTGCAATTTAGATGGCTGCTTCCCTCTGCAGCAGGGAAGTAGCTGTAGGCCAGAATAGACAGCTGAGTAAAGAGAGTAAGAAGTAGAGCAGGTAAGAACACAGACAGCCTGTGCACAAAACAATGGGTTTTGGGCAGATCTTCACATCAAAGTCCAGTGCTGCAAAGCCACTGGCCCTCTAGGTTTCCTCATATTGAAGAGCTGATAGAATATCTATGAAAATCATCATTCTTTGAATCAGAACCATGAAAAGAAAAAAAAAGGTCCCAGTGAAATAGGGAAAATCCTATGGGAATTGCATCTGATAACCTTTCAATATCACCACAGACATTGTTAACTTTAATTAGCAAAAAGCTAACCTCAAGGGAGGAGCTGGGATGCTGCATTGATGTAACTTACAGTGGGAGTTAAGTGCTGGTCACTAGTATTGCTTACTCAGCCTGCACTCACCTGTCCCCAGAGGTCTGACACACACTGTATGCAAGACCTGGTTATTCCCCACCTTTGCCTCCGAGTTCTCCAGAACAGCAGGCAAACCCTGGACAAAAGTATCTTGGGCTTCATACAGTTATTCTGAATAGATACTTCCAGATACAAATCTACAAAACTAGCTATGAGCTATGTCTGTTCAGGTCTTACACTCACGTTATCCCAACAATGGGGCTCTAAGGCTTGCAAGAGAAATGTAGTAGTAAAAAGAATCATGGAGGCATTTCAGACTTTATATATTCTCTTGCAAATAAATTTTTCATAGCAGGAAACCTGCAGGAGTATACTGTCACACTTTAACAGTACTCTCAGAAAATTAAGATGTACCAACTTTCACCTTGGGAAAGACACATACAGTCCATTTCCAGAAGCATAGAGAAAGGGTTATTTTATACCCACTATTACGTAGAAGAAAATCCTGTATTTAAGATACAGCTAACCTTTGAAGACACAATGGGGAAAAAAGCAACTAAAAAAAAATACGTGAACACATAAAATTCCTTTAAGAAGAATTTATCAGGATACAGATCATATGTTCAACACTAATACAGCACATAATACCTGTTCAATGTTCAATAGACACACTTGGAAACATACTATGAATAAGACTTGACTAATAAAGATGATTATTTAAAACACAAAATTACCAGCATACAAATTATATATGTACACTTCAGAGGCTACTGTGCAGGAAAACTCATTTCAGGGATTTCTGAACTCTAAAACAGAAGATAATTTTTGAAATTTCCAACTAAGTAGTAATGCAAACTAATTTTTATTTTTTAATAAAGTGCTTCTAGTATTACTACTGGGTTGTGGAAACTATCAAGTCCATTTCCTTTCCATTACATAGAAAGCACTTAAGAATTAGCCTCCACATAAAAACCACCATCCAGCAGACCTCAGTGAGTCCACTTTATAAACAAGTCCTTGCCTTCATTTCATTAGGAAAGCTCCTATGCAAATATACAGACATTTAGAAGGTAACAGCCATAACACACTTGTATAGTGCTTCAAATAATACAACCAATAACAACTGAGACTTTGGTCAGAAGTGGCAGCTCAGAAATACGTGCAATGGCTAATTTCTTTTTAATACTGCCATGATACATTCTGATCTGGCTTGCTCAGAGCCCCGAAAAGGAGTTTAGCATGCAAGCACTTATGTTTGGTGAAGCAATTTGAAGGAGGAAAGGTCTTTTAATATTGGGCAGAAGATAAAATTTTCTTATTAGTTACATGAGAAGAAGTAATTTTTTCCTACTGAAACAGATTTTAAGTGTTTTAAAATTCACTCTAACATTATGCAATCATGCTCCTATACTAGTACTACAATTGAAAATGATACTGCTCTCTTTTTTTTTTTTGTGTGTTCCCTTCTATCACATTTATGCAACCTGCACCACAGATCAGAGGGCATCTACCTGGACTAAATCTAACTTAAATGAGTTTATTTTAAAAATTATTACTTATCTGATTAATTCATTTATACAGTTCACTTTCCATGAATGTTTGTGACTGCCCAGTAAAGTCAAACCAAGGGGGTGCAGCTACAGTTATCTTTAGCATTAGCTAAAATGACTACTCAGAACTACTTCAGCTACATACCCAAGTTAGAATTCAGGCAAACAATTAATACCAAATAAACTGATGTTATTATAATTGGTCAAGAGCACTTGATGACAAGCCTTCCTCATGTAAAAGACAGCTTTAGTCCTGCTCACACTAAACAAAGAAAGCTTAGAAGTTTTGAAGCTCACAAGGAATTAAATGAGTAGGATTTTTTGTTATTTTTCCTTTATGCTCTCTTTTGAAAACTTATACTTTTGACTATTTTGTGTCTTTGGATTATCCTTCCTAAAGCCGAGCACATTTCCAGGACAGGAGGACATTTATGTGAAGATACATAAAGGATGTATCACAGCTGAATTCTTAAAACCACGGCAGTATTACACCTAAAACAATCATCCCTTGCCATCAGCATTTATAATTTCACAGCTGCTCTACCTACTTTTAAACAGGACATATTTGGTGAGGGAACCCTTACCTACTTCCTACCATCCAGTTTCCTGTATCCTGTTTTCTTTCTAAGCTTTATATTTACATAATCATGGCTTCTGACCAGGTACAACCTCTATCTAATTATTTCATTACTTAAAAAGCTTGTGGCTTTTACCATTATCTCTTCAACTACCTGAAAGGAGGTTTTAGCCAGGTGGGGATCAGCCTCTTCTCCCAGGCAACCAGCGACAGGATGAGAGGACATGCTCTTAAACTGTGCCAAGGAATGTTTAGGCTGAACATCAGGAGGAATTTTTTTCACAGAAAGGGTGATTAGATATTGGAAGGGTCTGCCAAGGGAGGTGGTAGAATCACCATCCCTGGAAGTGTTTAAGGAAAGCCTGGATTTGCTCTGGTCTAGTTGATAAGGTTATGTTTGGTCATAGCTTGGACTCAATGATCGCAGAGGTCTTTTCCAACCTAATCGATTCAGTGATTCTGTGTGTGATTATCCATCAGGCTGCAGAGTAACAACATCCTCCTAGAGCCAAACAAAAGAAAATAAGACAAGAGAACAACGTTATGATCTTGATGTCCACCCTATGCCTGGTTTTAAAGCAGACATAGTGCAGCACATATACAGATGGGGAGCAGCTCCAGGGGTTAGGCACACCAGCCCTGCCCTGCTCCACTCACCCCTCTGTGAGCTTCCTCAGGAAGGAAACTAAGGGAAACTTAGCCATAAATGATCAGAACTGTAACAATGAGGCTGGCTGGCTGGAGACCTGTGTTTGGTGACCAGGAGCTGTGAGCAAAGAGAGGGAAACCAGTGGTGGAGTTAATGGGGGAACTGGAGGTACTGTGCTTGGAGACTGGGGGTTAGATGAGAAAACTACGTAGGGCTGCAAATACGTGAATGAAGAAAAAGGGATAATGTAGCAGCAGAGAGCAGGAAGACCAGGCTGACATTAGTAAGTTGGAGTGGGGAAGAAAGAGCTAGGGAGGAGAGAAAAGTGCTTGTCTGTAGGAAAAATGCTATCATCTCCCTCCTGCATTGGGTTTTGGAGTGGTCACAGTGCAATGCAAGCACAGTGTAACGTGTATGCACACATGGCATCACACATGAGCACAAGGCATCACATGCACAGAGTAACATGCGTGCTGTAACGCACACATGGCGTTACACGCACGGTCTAACACAAATACACATGCTGTAACACACACACCGTGTAACACACGCTCAGCACGTACACATGGTGTAAAACGCACACAGAATAATGCATAGACGGCGTAGCACACACACTGTGTAACAAACATGCAGTGTAACGCACACAGAGTGTAACACGCAGACGGTGTGTAATGCACGCAGAGTGTAACATGCAGACGGTGTAACACATACAGAGCACAGAGTGTAACATGGATGTGGTGTAACACACAGAGTGTAACATGCAGACAGTGTAACACACACAGAGTGTAACACACACGGTGTAACACACACACGGTGTAACACACACACACACGGTGTAACAGACACACACGGTGTAACACACAGACAGACACACACACATACACGGTGTAACACAGACGGTGTAACACACAGACAGACA
>VYZT01031181.1:2048-46317 GCA_013400735.1 Pomatostomus ruficeps
AGCCACAGAGTGAGGGAGCCACAGTGACAGCGACACAGTGACAGAGCCACAGAATGACAGAGCCACAGAATGACAGAGCCACAGTGACAGCGACACAGGGACAGAGCCACAGCCACAGAGTGACAGAGACATAGTGACAGAACCACAGAGTGACAGAGCCACAGAGTGATAGAGCCACAGAGTGACACACACAGTTACAGAGCCACAGAGTGACAGAGCCACAGACAGAGACACAGAATCGCTGGGCTTGGAGGTGATCTCTGAGAGCATCGTGTCTGTCCTGTGACCAAACATCACCGTGCCAGCCAGGCCATGACACTCAGTGCCACGTCCAGTCTTTCCTTAAACACCTCCAGGAATGGTGATTCCACCATCTCCCTGGGTAGCCCATTCCAATGTCTGATCACACTTTCTGTGGAGAAATTACTCCTGATGTCCAACCTAAACCTCGCCTGGTGCAGCTGGAGGCCATTTCATTTTGTCCTCTTGCTATTGCTTGGGAGAAGAGGCCGATCCTCACCTGCCTACAGCCTCCTGTCAGGTAGAGAGTGATAAGTAGTTAAGAGAGTGAGAAATCCTGGGCTGTGGGGACAGGGAGAACGCTGGGGACATCCCAGGCATGAAGGAATCAAAGGCTCCTCAAATGGGGCAGTTCTGTTACCACTAATGTGTTTTTAATTACGTGGATCCCTGGGATGATTCTACTGAAATAACAACATCACTTGAATGAACACAAGATCTCCAGGATAAAAAAGAAATATTTACAAATATCTAGGTTCTCCTTTAGTTCTTTATTGTGGCCTGATGGTTGGCTGTTTAACTTTTGCCAGAAGCTGTGTAGGTGGAGAGTACATTTTTCAGCACTTAAAATCCCACAGCAAAATGAGAGGGTTCCCGTGGTGGATGTAGAAACTGTAACAGTAGAAAAGCAAAGAAAGGGAGCTTTTGGGAAGGAGGGTGGTAGGGGCTGGTCTGAGAGGAATGACATGAAGGAATTGTGGTTTTCTCCAAACTAGGTGGGTTTGTTGGTGGAAGGAGGAGGTTTGTTGGTCATGTGCCATGGAATTGGTCACTTTTCTGTTGCCCAGACCAAGGCATGCAGTGTGGCGTGGCTGTTAGATGGTGGGGACCTGTGGTTGCTGCTGGGGAGCAGGATTTCTTTACCCTTTTCCACCTGTGTCCAATTTACTGTATAGCATAAAGGAGTGGTAAGATGGCCAGAACCTTGGAAGGCTGTTGTGAAACACACCTTGGCATAAAAATACTGCTCAGTTTACTGTATCTAGGCACTGTAATCTGTTAAAAATCTTTGGTTTCTTTGTTCTTCTTTTAATTTTTTTTTTAAATTACAATTACCTCTTCCAGTAATTTGCTTTCATATTATTTTATTTAATAATTTTACGGACAGCTTTGCTTCCATACTGAAAGAAGTTATTCCCAGGGGGTACTGTGTGTACCTGCAGAAGTGTTCTGTCATCATGGACATGATGCATTTTGTACAAAACAGCCCTCAAACCACTGGGGCTGGCTGTGTGCACACATCTGCTTTCCTAAATCCACACTGGAGGTAGATTTTGCCTTTCCACACCTTCATCCTTTGCATTCAGGCTTATGAGATGTCGAATATCAGACTTTTAATTTAAAAGGAATTTGCATGTGGTTTTTTGGAGGGAACAGAAAATCCGAGAATTATTTTGTACAATATTTCAGCGATGAAACCAAGATTAAGTTTGGTATCCTAAAGCAAATTTGTAGTGGGAGCTATGTAAACAAAACTACTCTTGTTTGTAGCAAAAATAACTTTAAGTAAGCAACAGACACTAATGTTTATGAATGAGAGAAAAGAAAGAATCAGCAAAACAAGCAAACATCTGTCTAGGATAAGTTCTCGCTGAAATAAAACAGATTTGTGAGCTGTGCTGCTGCTGCAGCAGCCTCAAAACACAACATGCAAGTGTTCAGCAGGAGGTGAGAGCAGCCAAGGTTTGCTTCTCCCTACTTCTCCCTGACACGTTTACTCCTCTGACTCTGGAAAATGCTCTTTGGAGAAGGCAGAAGTGGCAACTCTTAGCACAGCTGCCCCAAGTGCACCTTGTCCCACCCATGGAGCTCCAAGGGGCTCATGGAGAGCAACTGAAAATGGGGTTTGAGTCTGTCTTGAACCTGAGCATGGTAGCAGCTTCACTACAGTCTGAGTTATACTGATTTAAAATGGATCTTAGTCTTTATCATCCCAACAGCTGTGATTAATCTCTGTACGAGGTGTACCAGGAGTCTAGCGGGTCTGATTCACATCTTTAAATGTAAATTAGGAGTGACTGCTGCGAGACACAAAAGATTCCATAAGAATAATTTCTTGTAGCTGAGGGAAGACAGGCAGGTATTGAAAGAAACCTAGATATTTTAAGAGTATTGTGAATAATGTTTTGATGTAGTTGTATGAAATGTGTTTAACTGTGCAGTATGTGATGGTTGCAGTCCTCCCGAGAGCACGTGTTTTTACAAAGGTGTGTGGAAAATGAGTGAACAGTCAGCTCCGGATCTGCAGCTCTGTCTGATTTATTGACCCATGACACGGGAAACCCCTCTTGCACTCACCACTGTGCCTCGCAGAAAGGGCTTCAGGTGGGTTTTCCCCAGGCTGACCTATCTGAGGGCCTAGAGCTTGATTTAGAAAATAGCTTATCACCTTTAAAAATCCAGGCCAAAATCCAGCATTTTGAGGAATTTTCAACAGGCACATTTTTACACAAGATCCAGCAGCCCAGGAACTTTCTGAGTGCAGAAATGCTACAGAGTTAGCTCTGAAAAGGAAAAAAACCACCCCAAAACTAAAAGGAATAATAATAATAATAATATGTCTATAAAGTGGTAGTAGCCAGTGTCCCTGAGAGAAAGCTGTTTCAGGGTAGTGGTGGGACAGGTGGAGGTTAGGTGAGAACTCCTTTAACCTCACTTGGCTGCCCGGTACCCCTCTCCTGCCGGGTGTGCAGCAGTGACATGTGACACTTTGGACCATGTCGCTGTTCTGTTTAGCGCGATTTGAACGATTGCAGCGAGCTGGCAGAGGTGGAGTTCAGTAGAGGGGAAGCTGATGTGCTACAGTGAAAAAGAATGTTTGTAGTGCAAAAGCAAGCTCAGGTTTATACGGACTGTGCACAGAAATACTTGTGGGAGCAGAAAGCTTTGGCGTTCAGGTAATGGCCCTAAATGTAGTGAGTTTTGAGAACTTCCATTCCACTCTGATTCAGAATCAAAGGCCACTTGCCAAAGACTCGTCTTTCACCTTCCCGTCTGTTGCTTTTCGCAGCTGCAGTGGTGGGTGGCGGAGAGAGGGCACGGATACCAGCGTGAGTCAGGATGGCAGCGGAGGGATGTACCGGCGGCGCTCGGGGCAATGCCGGCCCGGCCCGCCTGGTGGCAAACTGCTTTCACTGGAAGTGCCTCTCCCATCACCACGTCTGCGAACAACAAACGCGCTCTTTGGGATTGCAGGCTGTAATCTCATCCCCGCGCATCTTCGCGTTTTCAGGGCCCTGCTCATCCCTCTCGAATAGCAATATTGCCTCCATCAGATGCCGTCTTAACAAACGCGGAGTTCGTGCTGCAGAGATAGCGTCTGTGTCTCAAACTTCACAGAGTTTCTGGGGGCAAAAGTTTTCTTCATCTTCTCCCTTTAGTCCTGGAACGGCAGAAATCAATATTCTGACATCTGTAAATCCTTTGTTCCCCTTTTCACCAGGGCTTTATCAGCCTTGGGAGGGAGGGACGGGGGGAAGAGGGCGTTGAGAGAGCCATTGTCCCTTCTCTCGGGAACGATCTGGAACTACTATGCAAATCTTCATTTGAAGACCCTGGGAACTGGGGGAGGGCTTTAGCTGCGAGCTCAGTGGGAGGGGAGCTCTGAATCCCTGCTCACACACTCCTGCCTAGTGCAAGGAACTGGCAAGAGCCTTTTGAACGAGCAGAAGAGACATTTTGTGCTTTGTGCGCTCCTGTGTGGCTTTGCACTCCTTATGTCTCCTGTTTTGTGGGGTTTTTTTTTTCTGCCTGCTCCTTTTATATGTTTGCATAAGAATTGGGGGGGCGGAGGGGGAGGAAGGGGGAAAGAGATCCAAGAGCTGCGATTAGCAGTGATGAAGTCAGAAAGGTGCAGGGTGAAGCACCTCTCCTGCCCCCCTCTCACAGCCTGGAGGCTCCCACCAAGCAGCGGAGCAGCTGCAGTGGTTCTACCACTCCTACATCCCGATTGCCGGCATTAGCGTATGGCACAGGCACAGCTTCAGTAAAGCAAGTGATTCAGCTGGTCAGGAGTAATGGAGTAGAATAATTTGCAGTTCTGAAATTATCACGTTGTAGCCAGGTCTTAAAAAGCCACCTCTTACAGGGGCAAAGACCCACAGAGCAGAACCTGCTTTGTGAAACCCTCTCGTCTGTCCTGGCTTGGCTCCGAGCTCCTGTCACCTGTTTTGTATTAGGGCAGGGTCACACGAACTGCCAAGTTTCCTGGAAGTTATGTAGGGTCCTCCGTAGGCCTCGTGGAAGGGGAGATATCCTGACTTTGTAGCCAGATGGATGAACAGGACAGTGGGGGAGGGACAGTTCAGATCTGTATCTGGGCATTTTTGTGTTTATAACCACTGTAAAGGCAGTCATAGTCCTTTTGATTTTCTGACCTTCATTTTCAGGTAATCGATCTCGTTGTTTATTTTTCAAACTTTGAGGGGTTTAATGGTCCAGAAAACTAAAAATTGCTTTTGAACAATGACAGCCCTGGAAAATGCAACACTACTCTCTCCCGGAGAGCTGAGAAGATGTGGCCGTTTAAAAATCTCACCTTCTGTCAAAATCATAGGAACACACGCCCTAAGACCCGATTCTATGTAACCTCCCCCGTTAAAGCTAAAGCGGTGTAAACCACTGGTGTTTGTCCTGCGAGTACTTTACTGCTTTGTGCAGGGAAAGTGCATCACAAGCGTGGTCTCATATGCACCATTGGGTCTGAATCCACGCTCCTGTTTCCATGTGTAACTCCCGAATGACTCAGCTGACTGGGGTGAACCCCTGGAATTGTGCTAGCTGGAAAGCAGCCTGGACGTGCCCTCTGGCTCCTGTGAGTGCCCCCAGCACCTGTGCACGCTCCCGCTTCCATGCAGATGCTTTTCTGAGTACACTTGTTTGCATGAGGGCTGGTGTGTGAATGCACATTCTTCTCACCCACGCCTCAAATATGCATGCAAACACAAATCCTCGAGTGCACACAGCCATTCCCTTTCTCTCATACACATTTGTGCACATACACAGACCTTTTTGAAAGCTCCTGTTTTCAGAAAGGTTTTATTTATAGGTCCTGCCTGGTTGTGAATGTGAAAGGGAGAAAGCCCCTCAGAGGGTTCCTTTCATGTGTAAATCAGCCTAGGCTGAGAGCATTGGGGTCACTGAGAGGAGGATTTCACTCTTAATTACTCAGAGAGAAAGCAGGCAGGGGACTTTCAAACTAATAGGGTTGTTCTCTGCTGGGGAAATCAGCTTGAGACGCCCAAATTTCCCTTGCATCAGACTTTGGGCTCTGATTCACAGGCCTCTTCTGCCAGTAGCAAGAGCTGTCTATGTGGCACTTGGAACAAACAGTTCAGCTTCCAAAACAGTTTACTTGTTAAAGATGGTTATGCTCACTCTAGTAATTGGGTGTTCTTTGGAGACCAACAGAACTGACCTTGCTTGCTTTGTTTTTATGCTACTTTTATTTACAAAGATATTATTCTGTGATACATGTATTTGTGATTCCATCTGAGGACCTCAGTATTCCTTCAGGCCTGAAAACTCACACTTCTCTGCTAAGCAGATTCGTCCGGGAAGCAGGACTCTGAACTTGAACTTGAAACCAGCACTGAATTCCCAGTTCAGCCACTGCATGCCTTTGTATCCTTAGCTGTGGAGTGGAGTAATCTCTCTAGAACGGGGCTGTCAAGAACAAAAGTCAGTATGTATTGTGATACTCTTGGTAATAAGGCTGTGAACGCCAAGGTAAACGGGTGTGTCTGAAGAGATGTGTCTTTTTCCTGGGATGCAATCCAAGCACAGGGATTCCTCTGCTGAAGTAGCAGTCACCTTTCATCCCTGGTCATAAAACTGAGACTGGAAATCTACTGCAGAGGTGAGAACTCCCAGTCACAAGTCACTGAGTTGTCTAGAGGGACTTCAGGACCTGCTTGAGCTACCACACACTAATAGGAGGTGTAGCTGTCAGTAGTTGCAGGGAAGAAATCTGTGTTGTCAAGTGCACACTCATACAAGCATGTGAGTGTGCACTTACATGTTTTAACTTCACTCGACGAAGAGAAATTTACACCTTCTCATCTGTACCTCCTTTTCATATATGCCCTCTGCTTTTCTGAACAGGAAATAAATGCATTGAGGGCTGAACATTCCCAGCCCATGCACAAATAGCCTCCCGAGAGCCTTAATTCGGGATTCTTGGAGCTATGTTAGTTCAGCCTACCCAGCAAGGCGGAGGGGTTTGTCTGGGAGCACCTGTTTAAGGATGCTGGCTCATAGTGGTGGGAGCCATCAGCAGATGAGGTCAGCAGTCTGAAGTATCTGCAGAGGTCGGAGGGAAATGAATAGGTCATTTCTCTTGCAAATGAAGAGCTGCAGCCTGGAGCAGCCTTAGCAGAGCCCAGCATGTGGGTCCAGGCTGTTCCTTTTATGAGCTGATGGAAGTGGGGCCCAAAAGGACTTCCCTGATGGAGTTCTGTCACAGCCTTTGTCATCTTTCCCTCCTGCAGAACGCACTGGGTATAGAATATGGACTGGGAGTTATCCTGGCTACCAGCACAGTCAAGAGGATGAAGGCTTTATGGCTGCATACAAAACCTTGGGCTGCAGGGTATCCTTATTGCCATTCCAGGAGGAAAGTCTTGGGTTAAGATGTAGAACACATGTATATTTCTGCTTTAGTGCTCCCAACCTACACTAAAATGAGTAAATCCAAGAGCTGCTTTAAAATAATGCACTTAAGTGACTAATGGATTAAAAAGCCTGGATTCTGTTCTTCACCCTAGTGGTAAATTGTCAGTTACTCTGCAAAGTCCTATGAATGCCTATGCCTCACTTTTTCTGCAAAACACTGAAGTAAGGTAGTGTTTTCTTGTTTTTTGTAACATCTTGAATAATGCTTTATATATACAAAATATCGCTGTTAGCACTGTCAGTGAAATCTCTTTTAGTCTCCTTTTATGCAATGTTACTTTCTTTGAATTGTTGATTTAGAATTAATTTTAATGTTATATAAACAGTGTCAGTTCTCTCTTGCCATTTGCTGTTTTGCTTCCTTGCAGACCACCGGGGAACTCCTTTGCTGTGACATTTTAATGGGAGGTGGAGACACCTCGAGGAGAAGGTCGAGACAGACAACAGCAATTACAGTCAATAACATCTCTGACTTGCCTCGATTACAGGTTTGTGTGTGATCTGTGCATGTCATCTTTCCTATCTACAGGTATTTACAATGAGGCAGGACATGAAACTAACAGTTTCCTTTGTAGGAGCTGTAGGAGCAGCTTCCTATTATTATCATTGTCTTTTCACAGCCTCAGATAGAGTAGAGTAGGGCAGGGTAAAGGTTTTAAGGGAAGGCAGCTAAAGTTGGAGTAAATGTACTCAGGGTTTTCCCTCACTGCTGTGATGTTACAGCCATGACAAGCAGCTAGAAGTTAGAACAGTCCTGGGACTGCCAGAACTTTTACTAAAGGGAAAAATGAACTTATGTTTCAATTTTACTTCTCAACCTCTGCTCTGTGTGAGGGGTTGCTTTTTATGGCTTTCATCTCTGTTTTCTTTTAGAAACCTTAGGAGAACTGTCCACCCTTCAAATCTGTTTTGATGTGTTTTAAATGCATGATATGGAGCACATCCACTCTCAGCAGGTTGCAGAAAGAGGCCATAAAATCGTAACGCATCTTTGGAGGGGTAAGCTTGTTTATTTCCTGGAAGCATCAGGCAGGTTTACACCACTTTGTGTAGGAAGAGCTGCAGGAGAAGATGAATGTTCCTGAGGGCTCAGAGACAGTTTCATGTTTGGGGTAAGGCTGAGGTTAGCTGTGGAGCCTGTGTCCAGGCAGTAATTTGACAGCAGATATGGGCACACAGTAATGCAGGCTCTGAAAATCGCAGAAGCCTGCTGAGTTATTGTGAGCTGGAGGAGCTTTTCTGTTTGTGGGCACATGGGTCTGCCTGCCTCACATTGTGCAGACATAACTGAGACATAAAGGAGGCTGGCAAATTGCAGAACACTGATGGAAGGGGGGACGGGGCTGAAGAAGAAAAGTTAAGAGTTTGTAGACAAAGGGCTCAAGCCTAGTTGTGAATTCCTAGCGTGTACTTGGTCTTTAAATGAAAAAGTTTGGCGAGCAACATGCTGATTTAATGTGGGAATTGGATAGATATCTGCAAAGTTTTTTTAGTTTGTGGTGTGATTACAGGAGATTTAACAGAGAAAGCAGTTTTACTTTCTCCCAAGGTATATATTTGTTCATGTACCAAAACTATATAGGGCAGGCAGTATAGATGACATCACACAAAGTGAGACACAGATGATACATATAATGTTTTTACAGATTTGGACTGATTGTAAATAAGGCACATAATGTGATTTCCTTCTGGTAGTGTCCAGCCATACCATCAGCACCATTGCTGGATTATCCAGGGCCTTGCATCAGCCGTACTTTGCTACACCTGGCTGCTGCTCTGCGCCCCCTGTCCCACAGACCCACTCCTCTTTTACCTGGGCAATGCACCTGGCATTTCCATTTTGAGCAGCACCTTTCTCGGACCCGTCATTATCTCCTGTCACTGCGCTGGGACCGCGGTGTCATGCTGTAGTGCCTTGGCTGTACTCGGCAGTGGCTGTGATCAGGCTGCAGGTCTGTGCTGTGCCCATCACCGAGCTGCTGGGACAGTGCATTCCACAGAGCACAGCCAGCAGCTCTGTCTGGGCTGTGTGTAACCCCTTGATGCTTGGCAGGAATGTAACAAGCTCTGCACAGCAGCTTGGTAGGCAGTCCCACTATCACACTTCTAGCTGATGCACAGGCTTGTGGTGTTTTTAGATTTGACCCTCATTTCAAGTTTGTTTTTGTTTATTTGTTTTGTTTTTTACTTTCAAAAGCTTTTTCTTGGACCCTGAACCGTTCCTATGCCGAAGCCTTGTAAGCCACACGTTTTTGGTAGATATGTACAGAAAGTAGCTACAGGGTTGGTCATTCCTGTAAATCATTGGACTCTTCATAAATTTAATTCTGGGCTTTTCCTTAAAAGCCCTCTCCCAAACTGGACGCAAGACAATGGACACCAGCAGGCACAGCTCCCAGTGACTAGAATATTGTCACATATCCAAAAGCCTGGTGGGAGGAGCAGACATTAGGTCTGAATTCATCCTGGCAGGGAGATTTGGCTGAGAGAGAAGGCAAAGAAGGTCAAAGGCAGCTCCAAGGAAACGGCTTTGGTTTAAAATGTTTCATTAGAGTTTTCACACTGGAAATATAAAGTACAGGAATACAATTACTTGGCAGAGAAGCCACATTTAGTAGCAGTCCTGTGTACTTTCAGTGTCCTATATGGAAGGAGACACAATGTATCCCTGGCCACCTCAGCAAAATTATGTGTTCCCCTTCATAAATGTGACTTTTTTCCAAAATATTTTACATAATCTGGAAGTTGTTTAAGTCAATATTGATAAAAGATGTTCTTTTTTCAGTAGACCATTGCTCTCTACTGTATCCACATAAACTTTGCAGGGCAGACTGGCTTTATCTGAGCAGTGTATCAATGTCAGTGCAGCTGGGAACACTTTTGGGCTGCTCACCTCATGTTTTTTCCCCTTCCTCTCTCTGTCTGTCTTTGATTTTTCCTGGTGTAACTCAATAAGATAATCATGGACACCCTTTTCCAAAGGGTTAGTCTTCCCTTATTGATTCAACAAGTTCCCTTTTTGAAGACAGGTTTTATCTGCTACTTGGGCTTTGTTGCCTCAGGAAGTTTCACCTCTCCAGGCAGGCAGGGTTGGGAGTTCGGACTGATGCAGATACCTGCAAGACCTGCCAGTGCAGGGCCATGGCAGATGTCCCCTGTGAGGAGGTAGGAAATGGGGTGCCAGTATGTCTCGTCTGTGTTCTTCGTTTGGGACATAGTTTGACCAAAGAACTGAGCAACTGAAATGTCACAGAGGAACATATGGTGTAAGTGGGTTTAAATTCCCATTTTTTTATGGGAAGCCAGGATGAGTTTACATTTGCTTTTTTTCTGGTTTCAGTTACAAGCTAAAAATGTGGAAAAGATTTGTCATTACATCTCAATGGCAGTTTTCTTTATTCTGGCCTAGAAAGAAGGGTTTCCCACCAGACTGGCAAAACATGAGCACACATACAGTGCCCTGCAAAGGTAATTCCTCACCAGACCCTGAAACAGCTGAAGTACAAATTGTCAATCTTGCACACTGCTAACCTCTCTGGTACATTTGTACCCAGGTTCATTTGTCAGCACTTTGAATAAATTTTATATTCTCCCCTGGCTGTGCGGGGCAGTGTGTTGACGGGGCCGAGTGCACCAGCTGATTCTGCAACCTCCTACTCCTGTCCTACAGGTCTGGCTACCTGTGTTTGAGGTCTGTCATGATACAGTGGAATGTAATACTCTGTCAGAGTGCTGTGAAGAGCGGTCTGCCAAAGAACTGGGAGAAGCCAACTGGGGCCTCCCCACTTCCATTGGGAGCCATGGCACAGAGCTGTGCTTTTCCTCAGTCCTCATTTTGGGGGGGCCGTAGGGGTGTTTGTGGCTGATCCTGACTTGACTTTCTGTCTTGGCCGCAGACCTCGCATATCCCTGTGGACTCACTGATCTCCTGGCTACACGTGGTCACTGTCACCAGACCTGCTCTGATCTTCTGGCTTGGTCACTGTGTCTGTGTGCCCCTTTAACCGAGGTCCCTGCTGTCCTCGCTGCCAGCCCTGCTCACCTTTGCTCCTCAGGCTCCCCAAGCTCCTCCGCAGCTGCTCTGCCCAGCTCCGGGCATGGACCACAGCACCTCCGCGTGTCTGAGACTCGGAGAGGGGATGGGCAGTGATAGGAGAGACATTTTTGCTATGACAGTAAGGAAGATGTGGCATTAACTTTGCCTCCCTTCAGCTTCCTGAAAAGCCGAAGCAAAATCCAGGTCTATCGGCACGAGCCCGGACGCCGGGAGAGCAGCCGGCAGGAGGAGCTCGCTGGACACGTCCCTGGATCATTCCCAGGCAGTCACAGACGCGTGTTTCAAGGGCATCGCTTTAGATCGGCCTTCTTGGGACTTCCTTGCGCACAAACCACCAGCAGCAGAAGACAGAGGAAACTTTGTGGTATTGCAACCGAGCAGCCCCAGTGATTTATTTTAAAGTTTTTTTAGACTTCTCAGCTAGTTTCTCCCACCATGATGCTTTTATCTGTCATTCTTTCAGATATTTAAGGTATTCAGGAAGATATTGAGGATGCCTTTTAGTCCTTAGAAGTGGCTAAGTGTTTTATTTTCCAAGAAAGCTAGTGTAAGATTTCTTGGACAGCATCCTAACCACGGAGTAAAAAATTCCAAAACAATGTTTGTCTTAGCATAGGAAGATATCCTCCTGGAGTCCTTGTGACCTCTGAGGGGACCTGCAAGCAAAAAGCTCTGAAATGTATCAGTACCCCTCTGATAAAGTTATTTAAACAGTTCTTCCTCCTTGTATGTAGTTCACTTTTGTCTTCTGTGAGAAGCAGGAACCGAGGACAGTAGCAGCTCTTTTGAACAGCACAGAGTTCTCACTAGTTAGGTGCAAAGTATCACTCTGCTTCTTAAGGCCAGTCCTGCAGCCCTAAATTTCACAGCCCCCGTGGTCGTGCCTCTGCACCACCTTTAAAAATAATTAAGATTTATTTTTTTAATTGGTGGATTCTTTGCTTTTGTAAGTCTGCCCCTCATTTAGTTACTAAACGGGAACTGGGTGCCTTCTGGTCCTGAATGTTGCTGTAATAATTATTTTGATTCTGAATGTGCCAGAAACTATTCTAATGCATATCAGCGTAAATTAAGTCAATAGAGATTCTTCAAATTTATCCTGGTGTTCAAGAGAATGGAATTCATGCACTTCAATTTACAGCTTATTAAGTGATCAGAATTAATGAACTCGCAATGACCTTTTCTGTTCTTGTTTACACGTTTTCTTCCTATTCACTCATAATGTACATGATTTAGAAAAAGCTGAGAGTTGAAAAGGCAGCGTGTGGGTCAGATATGTCCCATGGAGCACAGCATTGTGCTTCAGGCTTTAATCATATTTTCAAAGCTGCAGTATAGAAATGGCACCTCTGTTGATGCTCAGAAACCCAGCTTGATTTTTAGAACCTTCTCTGCATTCTGAAAACTAGAAAAACATTTGTACTGAGGAACAGGGAAGGTGTTCTTCAGAGTCACTGGAGTTTAATAGATGCTGAACAACTCCTTTTTATTTTTTTAAAGTTATTTTTCAGTGTAGTACCATATTTCAGCCTGGCGGTTAGGAATAATACAAACCATCAGATCCATCTTTCCATTTATTCTGAAATTTGGAAATCACTTGGGATGTCACCAAGAAAATCTCACATAAACCCTCTTTTTCCCAAGACCAGCTGAAGGTTATTCCACTGTGATTCGGCTCAATGTTTGAATGATGGAAGTTTCCCTTTGATTTTCATTGTGTCTAAGACTGAACTTGTGAGGCTGTGTGCTCATCCGGTCATTGTTCTCTCTGACTTCATGGTATAGGACAACTTCTAAATGCTTCATCTGATCAATGACAAAAATTTCAGTGACTTTGTATTATTACTGTGAGAGGGAACACCACTAATTTGTGAAAATACTAGGAAATCAAAAAGGGAGAGTTGAGAAGCAGCAGTAATTTAGATACCACTGCACTTGTAGGTGTGAAGCAGCTGGGTGATAGCTCTTGCATACCAATTCCTTTATCTCATCTCTATCTATTGCTCTAGAAAAGTTATCATGTGAGCACACAGAAAGATCTGTCACCAGGTAAATACAGGGCTTGTACGCAACCTCTGCAGAACTGGAGGAGAATCGAGATCTGAAGTTAGAAGGAAAAAGAAATCTGATGTGAGGGAGTTGAGAGTGCCCTGCTAGAGCAGTAGTGTAAGTGTGCACAGGAACCCTGTCAGTGACATGTAGAGAACCCATTTACTCAGGGAATGAAGGTAGATGGGGCATTAAAATGCTATTGTAAGAGAGAATGAGGGATTCCTGACGAGGAAAATGCTGCGATCACAGCAACACATGCACAGCCTGCTTGAGGGCATGCACGTGCCCGACATTGCCAGGGGAGCTGAGAAGCTTGGGAAGGTGGCATATGAGGCATTTGTGCAGCGGGGGTGTGAGGCTTATGGAATAAATCCCGGTATGGGAGAGCAAAATCTTCAAAGGAATGGCTGTAGATAGTGAACTGCCCACAAGAAATGAGAAATAGAGGGCAGGCAGCCACCTCACCCTGAGCAACTCTGCTGATGGCTGCAGAGAGTGAGGGGGGCCATGGCAGCAGATGGGAAAAGAAGTTTCAAGCCATGTGGGCTGGCTCTGGCCGTGTATGACGTGCTGGAAACCAGAGAAACTGGTTAGTAACTCAAGCAGGCCAGCGTGGAGCCCAGGGCTGGAGAGAGCGCCGAGCAGAGCCACTCAAGTAGCTCACTCTGAACGTGGTCCCTGCAGAGCAGCTGGAACTGCTGTCCGGCTGCTCCCTTCTGTGCTGGTGCCGAGGTGATACATCTCAGGGGCTGCCAGGCACTCCCTGTGCTTGAAGGTACCGTGCAGAGACAGGTAGCCCCTGGAAGCTGATCTATTCCTCGTTCTTTTTACCTCTTTTTGCTGATGTGCTTGCATACCAATGTTAGAAGGTGAGAGAGACCCTCAAAGGCAAGTGTAGTGAAGTGAGACAGTACTCACTGAGGATTTGTAAAAACGGGGGGAGAAGAGCCCATGGTTGCATCCAAGGAAGGCAGAGCATGCTGGATTCACAGGATTCAGCTTTAAGTACAACTGACATAAAATTCCAGTTAAAAAACAAATGTGGTTTAAAATGAGTTTCAAGTACTGCTCTTTTCCTGAATTTGTTAGCTTTTTTCTTCTTCCCTTAGTGCTGAGCATTCAAGCCCACAAGACACTAACTTAACAACCGTGCTAGTATTTCCAAGTTCTGTTTCTTTAAAAAGTTCATGAAACTTGTCACAATACCCTAGTAAAGCTCTTTCTGCTGTGCTATCTAATCCAAAGTAGTTTGTATCAGATTTATGTTCTGGCAGCTCTGTGATAAACTTGGACTCTACCGCACTGCAAACACAAAAGGTTACTTAAACTTGTTGTTATTGAATTTGAAGGACTCTTTTGTTTCATGGATCCACACCCTCGTACCAAGTTTGTGGTCACCAATGGCTCTGTACCTTATACATTTACAAACTTAGGCAAACTGGAATGAAGACATTTCCACCAGTGACTGTTTATTATTTTGGTAGATTTAGCCTGTTCTTTTTGTTAAAATTATGCATGTCAAAAAACACAGTAGAAGATATAAAGTATTGGATAATTCAGTGAGGTCTGGTATTTTGACCAAAGGGTCCTTGAGGTGTAAAAGTCAGGTTTTTCCCTCTCTTACGTAAGTCTCCTTAAGCCTGATGTCTCAATTAATAAGGCTGCCCTGAAACTTTGGATCAACCTGGTAAAGTTCCTAGAGAAAAACAGTTGTGCAGAAAATTATCAGACTCTGGATTCCCCTGGTGTGAGGCCTTGCAAACTTGAGCCTGAAAACATAAAAGACTGAAACTGATGGCAGTCACACCCTCAACACAAAGATTATAGGTGTAACCAGAGGAGGAATTCATCACAAAATCTCTCTGATCTGAAGTCAAGCAGAGCTCTGGAAACAGCTGCCAAATACCCAAGGCCAGAGACCTCTCATCCCAGGCTCGGTTCATCACCTGTGTTATCTGGTGCTCAAAAGCTTGTTCTATCCCCAGTTTGTGGAAAGGGAAAAACTTACTGACATCCTTAGCAAAAATTGAAATGCTTTATCTGTGGGTTGTGTTTGGTGGGTTTTTTGGTTCTGGGACTTTTTTTCTTTTTTTAATGTTAAAGTGAGTCAACATTTGGCTGAATGAATAGTAATTTTTTTACTATGACTCCAAGAGAAAAAGATATTTACAATCTTCCCACTTCCAAGTGAGGAGTTCACCTTACAACAGCAGGTGTGCCTTGGGGTTGCAACTAACAGTGATTAGCATCTCTGATAGTACAATGGTCTGTACTGTCTGACTGCCCCTGGAGCAAAAAATCAGTTCCATCATTTATAATTCATCTTTAAATTACCTGTTTTGAAAAGGCTACATATTACTGGTGTACAACCATTCAATCTGGTGTTGATGTTGTTTGTGTACTCATGACCATCAAGGTTTTGCATGTTCATTGCCTGATTCTGCTGACATTTGTAAAACATTCATGAAATTTGAAGGTTTTCTTCTAATGTTATATCCCAAACACGTGACTAGCTCAGTGGGACTCTGGTGGAGGGTCGCTCTGCAGTACTGTGAGACCTGCTGGAAGTCCAGGCATGCACAGGCAGCAGCTGAACTGGGCAGGGACAGACAGAGGACACAGTGAACTTCTCAGCTGGGTTTTGGTTTCCAGCCCCATGCTCTGTACTGTTGTGTTCTGCTGTGAGAATCCTTCAGTTCTTCTTCCCTTTGGGTCCTTAATGCTAGCAGATGGAAATCCAGCTCAACTTTCAAAAACTCTGAATAATTTATTAAGAACAAAATTGTTGGGTCTGAGAGCTGGTTCCTTTCTCTCTTTCTTTCTCCTTTTCTCTCTGCAAACTGCCTTTCAGAGGCAAAGTTTCTAATTACAGGTCAGGGAGGCGGGTTTAATCACACAGCAGAGCCCTTGATGCAGCATTAGAGAGTGTTATTTATACACCTGAATTAATAGGGATGCAGCATTTCAGTTGAGAAGAATAAGGTGGTTTTCAATTTCACTCTTTCTATGTGAAACAAACCACATCAGATTCACTGGGCTTTTTGACCTAAATTATTGGGATTCTGAGTAACTAGCAAGTAGCTGCTGTGCAGAGCTAGAGAAAAAAAAAAAAAGCAAGAATAGACAGAGAACTGCTTACATAGTGGAGGAACAACAGAAGCAGGATGTATTGGAAAAAGCTGGGAGGGAATGGAAAGAGGAAGCCATTGGGAAAAACTGAACAGGGTAGAAATGCACATAATACAATTGTCTGTCCCAAGGAAAACTTTTGGAGAGTGGTAGCATCCAGAGAAACCGAAGGGCAATGTCAGTCTCTTGGCACACACGTAGAGACCTCAAAATATTGTCGTACTTTTAGGGCCAAGAATAGGAGAGATGGAGGTGAGACATGAAGCATGTGAGGAGTCCCTGTTGCAGGGAATGGGATCCCTGCACCCCCGTCAGCTTTTGCTGGAGGTATTTGTTCTGTAGTACTGAAAAGAAGTGGGGAATCCTGGACAGAATTGTTCCTGCAGTGCTGCGAGCTCCAATGTGACTGTTTTACAGCAGCACAGAGATTCATTTTCCCTGCTAGTTTGGATATGAAACTCGAATTCACTGTGGACTTTCATCCAGTTTTATCCCTGTATCTAACTTGTATATTTTAGCTTCCTGTTTGGTTTCTGCTTAGAAAGTCTGTGAAGATTTCTAGGAGCTTTCTGGACATTTTTTCAGGGTAGAAAGTTGGGCTCCTGTGTGCCTATGCATCTGATTTTTTAAGTTATGGAATACACTGAGTTGACTGAGATCCTGATTGGCATTGTTTGGGCTCTGAGATAGGTTTGTGTATCTCCCACTTGGCAGCTCCCACGTGACGGGCAAGGGGGTCCCCAACACCAGGCAATTCCTTCTGGCAGCAGTTTTGTTTGTGGTTCATGGGTGGGGCACCTCTCCCACAGCATGCCCTGCAAAACCAAAATATCTGCCACATAAAAATCCCAAAGCGACAGAGAGGGAGGGTTGCTATGCTTCAAAATAGCTAAAATGCAGGTTCTGTGGGTATGGAGCAAAGAAGAGCAGCAAGGATACCAGATCTTATGCTCACTATATGAGATTTGACATGGCCCTGAGCTCCTAGAAGCTGCATTTTGCTGTGAGCAGTGATTTCTAGAAACTCTACCCAGCAGTCTCTAAGCTTTGCTAAGAGACAGATGTATGCAACATAATCAGCACCTCTATGATATATTACTTAAGGAAAAAAAGGTTATCTACTTATGTAAATTTACATTCAATCCTGAGATAATTTTTTGTTTAGTATACTTAGACTATGAACCCTCTCCTCATGGATGTCTGCAAATCATTACCACAGTGCTGGAGCAGTGTGTGCAGGGAATAGGAACTGATTCACCAGGTCCAGAGCATCATAGTGCCCTGGCCATTGAATCTCTCAGCGTGTGTCTCCAGCAGCGTGTCAGGATCCAAAACTGGCTGGATGGAAACTCAGTTGTAGAAAAGAGGTCAGAAGCCTGAGAGAACAAGCAAAAGAGAAGTGTTCAGCAGAGAAAGATGGAAACCCTGTTCCCCTGGACACAGTAGGAGCAGCCAGCTATGCTTCCCAGGCTTGCCTTGCCAACAGGACGTTTTATACCAGGCTGCCAGGGAGGAGGATGCAAGGTCTGTATGCACTCTCCTGTGACATCCCTGTTATTACTGTCACTTGCAGGTGGCTGGCACCCGCCATGACCGAAGCAACCAAGGATTTGGTGTTGTGCTGTACCAGACAACTTGTCTCATGTGTGATAGTCAGGCTGCCCTTCCTGTGGGAGGAGATTTAGAGACACTGTTGCTTTTTGGTATGTATGTGGGTTTTCTCCTCCAAAAATAGCTACCTGTTGAAGTGGGAGTATTTCAGAAGGGGAGAGGATTAGCAGTGATGACATGGATGGTCATATTTCAGGGCAAACACCTGTAAATCGGTCTAAGCCTGTAAGTAGCAACCTATTAAACTGAGTTCACCTCAGCAGCCCTCGCCCTGTGTCTGCTTGAGAAGGCTGGATCCAGTTACCCAGCCCTCAGAGTACAGCTGCTGCTCCAAGCTCAGCCTTTCCCCATCTTCTGTACCACTGCAAATGGAGCAGCTATGGATGTTATCAGCTGACAAGACAAAACTCATTAAAGAGGTGATGACATCTTTTTAATACATCATCTATGTTTCTCCTTCTCTCTTATTCCATTTCTGGCCCCTTTTGGGGCTCTGAAATGCTTTTCCTTTCTGTTTTGTTTTTATGGGCTTTTTATTAGAGAAATTCCTTTAACATTAGAGATGTTAGATCGAGTCTTTCCGTGCTGTCCCCTCTGTTCAGCAGAAAAGCTGCCAGCAGGGATGTGTTGCCTGGTTTTCTAGAAGGGAAGCACACAGCTGTTGTAACATCCCAAGCCCTTTCCAACCTGCAGGTGTGCAATGAGAAATCAGGATATTAATTTGAATCCTCTGACATTGCCACTGCCTTCTGGTCTTTCAAAAAGGACTTGACCAAGTGGAATTTCTGAATGAACTGCTGCAAACTCCCCTTTAATGATCTTTGCATAACAAAGTGCTAGGAACACATTTCCTATAGATATATGGCTTAACCACAAAGTATTAAAAGTTACTTTGTGAACAAACATTCTGTACCTGTGACCTGGCAGTGAAAATGTTACAGGGTCACAGAGTTCAATCCAGTTCTCTCAGCAACTTCCAGAGTGATTTCTGACATTACAGTATTTTTTCCTTGGGTTCCACTGTTCCATTACTGTAGAAAGTAACAACCACCTCACCAAGGCTCTGAAGACATGTGAGATCTTTGTCTAGTTTGTGTGTGCAACTGAGATTGCATAAGGAAAGTATCCTTGTTTTTTCTGATATTTAAATATTCTGTTAGTCCCTCTACTCTTTGTAGCTTACATATGTATTTATGTGCACTTTTATATAACTTACTTTATATAATTTAACTTATAACCTATGGTGAACCTACAAAGTTCTTAGAAGTCACTACTTCTTCAGGTCAGTTTACATACACCCTTCTCCTCAGAAAATTAAAAATTGGCATTGAGAAAAATTTGCATCCAAGTAATTCAAAGTGAATATCATCCCTTGTTTACAGATTCAGAAAGTGAGATTTCAGCAAGGATTTATACATATGAGAGAAAAATAGGAGTCAAATGTTATATAAGGATGTTTCTGTAGGTGTGTGTCCTGTGTTTTCAGTAAGCGTTCAGAGATCCTTCTGGCTTTGGAGTTTGGGAATTACTGAGAACAATCGGTGTGCCTCTGGGATGCTGCATTCATCCCTTCAGGATTGTGCTGATAGTCATTTTCCTTGCCAAAACACCTTGCCCTAGTTTCCTTCCAGGAACTAAGAGTGTTAATTTCTTAAGAAACTTTTGCTAATTGTAATGTAAGCAGTCTGGGGAAAGGGGAAGACTCAGCTGTATCAGAAAGTTCTGCTTGTACAGAACAATGAAGATTTGTCTGTGTCAAAACCCTATTCCCAAATTTTCTCTAATGTTTTTGGGAAAGACTACACTGCTGTGGGAAGCACTGTTGGCCTGGGTGAGTTGCTGGCCTAAAGCTGTTGATTAAAAATGCACTCTGTGCCATTGCCTGGGTAAAGAACATTTCATTTTCTAGTGGGCATGAAGAGTTGTCAATGTCATTGAAATTTTGTAGCTCTGAATAGTTGCTGTAAATTTCATCTGGGCAATATCCCCAATTGTGTTAGATATAATTACATTCAAAGTTCTTTTTAATCATTTATTTGGAACATGTCCCAAGATTCAGCAGTTTTGGATTGGGACAGAAATTGAATTATTTATTATCAATTAGAGGTTGTCAGAGCCTTTGACACCACGTCGAGCTGGCATTGTTTGGTATCTGTATTAATGATCATATAGATAAAAGCATGAAATTATTGGTTGGAAAAGCTTTTATTCTAGGCTGAGAAGGCTAGTTTGCATACTTGGCTGGATGTTCCCCGACACTCACTGTCATTATGGGTCTGTTTAATCAAGTACACGTTGCCTGTGGAATTGCTTGCCCATAAATTGATGAATTGAGTGTAAGAATAATTCCCCCTAGATTGAACCCAGTTGTGACTTCCCTTGCCATCCCAGCCCAGCACATTTAGACTCTTCTGCTTTGGCTGTGGTCTGCTACAGACCCTGGAACAATCTTTGTCACATCTGTTCTTTTCTTAGAAGAACAATTTATTGATGGCTGTTGGTGCTGTGGCAGTGCTGGATGCTGAGCCTTTGTTCCCGCAGGTGAGGGGATGGAGTCCATAACCTCACAGGTGTTCCTGAGCTCTCTCACAGCTCTCTCCTGCACCCTTCTCTCACCCGTGTCAGTCTTAACAATAACTTTTTTATTGTGTTTTGGCACTTTGCAAGAAACCTCAGCTTAAGAGGGAGATCCCATTACAGAGGAGCATACTGTGGTCCCAGAACCATCACTACAAAAAGGGAAACTGCCATGGAATCAGAGGAAAGGAGCATGGAGAAGATGCCACTTGTCTCCTTGAGTGGCTGAGGAGAAAGGATGCTCGTGTGACATTGTCTCATCCCCATATCTTCTCGATTTTGTTGCCAAGGTTAGTATAGCCTTAGTGGGAGAAAGAAGGAGGAAAAAACCCTTCTGAGGACATACTTGCACCGGTTTTTGTAGCAAATAGATATTTTTCCTGCCTGCACTCCGAGCTGCTGGAAGCTGTGTGCATGAGCCCTGTGCAGAGACTGATCCAGCATATTACAGGATGTGATTTGAACAAGGTTATGAGAAGTTACATGGGGAGAGAGCGGGAACTTCTCATGTGATAACAACAATAATTCATAATTCCCTCACCAGTTCTACTCCCCATTGGAGTCAGTCTCCAGTGTTCTCTGTGAATTCCAGTTTCTTGAAATTTATGCAAATTTCTCTGTGCGATCACTGATCTGGGGTTTTTCTTCTGGTTTTCTTTTTGCTGCTTCACAACACACTTATCAGAAGCAGGGTTGTCCTACTGTCACAAGGGAATTTTTTGTGTACACAACTTTTCCAATTATTTCATTGCAGCAAAGGAAACTGGGACTAGAGAAAGAGAGAAGTTCTCATTTTACTGGGAAATGTTGAGATTTCAAAACCATTCCAGAACGTATCACATTTTAGATCAAGCTTTCTCACAAAATTAAACTCTGAAAACATTGTATTCTTTTGATCAGAACAGTTCCTCTGATTTCAGTGTTTTTAAACTGAAAAAAAAGTTATTTTATGTAGCTTAATCTAACTTTTTATACAATTGCATATATTTTTTTATTTTGGAAAGCTTTTCTCAAATATGTCCTGTACATCAAAAATGCCAAAATAGGCCTTTTTGACATTATTTAAATATTTCATTAATTTTGTTAAACAGACAAATCATAAAGTTTTTCAAAACAGTTGGGCTTCAACAAACATATTTTTTTCCTTTAGCATTCCTCCACACACACTCATTATCTAGACAAATATGTTAATACTATGTAACTCTCATTCTTTTCAAATTGATGACTGTGTGGTAAGAAGTACCTCTTCCAGTGATCTCACTGGGAGAGGCCGAAGCTGCATGTATCCAACCTCTCAGGCTCAGTACTGACTTCCACAAAGGAAAGTATGCGACTGGAATTCCTGGAACAGACCTCTCTTGAACTATGTGCTTTGTATCAAAGACGTTATTTCTTAAGGAAAGAAACACAAAACAAAACAAAACCCAAGCCAACCAAAGTCCAGCCCATAACAACAAATCAACAAAAATAAAGCCACTTTTGTTATAAATCAGCTTTTGTCTTGACTTGCAGAAGGTGTGATGGCCCCTTCATCTGCTCAAATCTTTCTACTTAGGAGAAAAATAAAAGTGGAAATGGAGAATGTGGCCTGTCGAGCTGCGGTATAATGCGCCTCAAACCCCGCCAGCAACTTTTCTTTCCCAGTCTGGTAGTGATGTTTCTGACTCCCAGCCTCCCTCTCCAGAAGCTGACAAGCAGCAGTAACTCTCCACTGAGGCAGACTTGGGAAATGACTAATTAAACAGTGATTGCAGGATTGCTTCCTGCCCTGCGTATCAGACCACAAGGGTGAAGCTTCATAAAGATGGAGCGACTGCAGGAAGCGGTGCTGTGCATACTTCCACAATGGGGGCATTATGGAGACATGCCCCGGAGGCTGCCGGAGACCGCACTGAATGGATCCTGATACCATCGGGGAATGGAGTACCTGCTAGTTCAAAGCGAGCCTGAATGCAGGTTTTAATCCTTTCTGACAATTGTTGAGAGGAAATGGCCTTTCCTCTGACCTTATCGTTGTAAACAACAACTAGTCATCATTTGTCCTGCTGAGGGAATAGTCAAGGTCTATGCAAGGATTTTGCTTCATTTTTTCCCCCCCTCCCTGATTACAATGGTTTAATTCTCTAAACCTGAAATGCATTCTCACCCCTTAATATACTGACTTCATGTACATTCTTTCTTAATTATTGAGTTCATACAGCTCAGCCTGGTTCAAATTAGCTCCTTGGAGCTGTGGGCAGACATCCCATGGCCGGTTTCAGTACTCGGCCCTGTGGTTGTTTTTGTGATGGGCTGTTGAGAGATGCCTTTTGGATACACCAGTATCCCCAGAAGTGGGTGTGAGACAAGCTGACAAACTCTTCTAGCATGACAGAGAATCACTAAGAGCTATTTTCACATTGGCCAGGAGGCAGGATGGGGAATTGCTGCCAGGCACCATTAGTGTGGCAGTTTTAGTATGATAGAAGGATGCAAACACTTCTGGAATTGCAGAGCTGGGTGGATTTACCTCTGTGGATTCATATGGCTTTTAGAGCTAAGACAACATAGATGACAGAGGAAATGAGCCAGTAGCTTTTGCTGCTCCTGAAGTTCAGGACAACTGCCTGTAAACAGCTGGACAGAGTGACGATGCAGAAGGCGGCTGACCTGCTGCACTGACACAGTTTCGGAGTGACGAAGTTCACTTCCCCCCAGATCTGTGCAGGACTGCGCCTCTGGCAGGGCCCCAGTATTGAGATGCACATCACGGTGGCCACCTGTAAGCATCCCCTTCCTGGTCGCTGCTCATCGGGTGCTAAGTGGTGTAACAGAGATCAGCTGTCAGAGCCTTTCTGAAAGGGAATTTGCAGAGCTATTAGGAGGGCACTTCTGTGCCCGGTCAGAGACCTTGGCAGGGTATAGGAGGTTACTGATGGCTTTGTATGAATGGCTTTTTAATTCCAGTGGAGTTTATGGTCAGCACTCACATGTCTGCTCTTTGGTCCCCTGTTCTAAGACAGAGAGCAAGCCAGAAAAGATTCCTCCCTTGCACTGCACAGCCTGGCTGATCGCTGCAAAATGAGGGATGGGCTACACAAGTCTAAGTGTGTGCCTAAGCTCTCTGCAATTCACAGCTTTCTTACTGGAACAAAGGAAGATTCCTTCCCTAGGTAAAGAAGATGAATTTTAATCTTTTCTTACTGTCCCGGTTGACCCAGCTTAATATCTGCTTCTCCAGCTTGTAAGGATTCTTGCTACATGCTTGACAACAGAAATGTGGTGTATTTGCAGCAGGCTGAAAGTCACTGTGTATAGGTCCATATTTCTAGTGAAAATCCTGTAAGGGTCTGCAAATGAGAGCAGGGTAAAAGCCACTTTCTTTGGGTTTGTAGGAATGTCTGAGTGGGCTGTGATAGGCTAAAGGGAAACTGGTGGATTTTCATAGAGAGGATGTCTGGTTTTCACAACTATGAAAACCTGTGGTAACTTTGGACTGTGTTTTGTGTAACATATTTGTGAGCAAAGGAAAAAGCCTGAACACTGCAGAGAACAATCTCTGTACACCACATACATCCTCTGCCAAGTGAATGATCAAGGTCAGGGCCTCAAGTGGTGAAGCAGACAGAGCTGGCTCTGCCCTGTGCTTTGTCTCTGGCACCCACATGAGCTGTGGCCAAGAACAGGCTGTGCCCAAGGCACAGATTTCTCTGATTTTCATCAGGATGTGGGGCTGTGGGTGGAAGAGGGTGTTATAGTAAACATTTGCAGTCTGTCCTATGTGAAGTTGCTTTTCTTGCTCCATACCAAAACAAGTTGGAATCACTTTGCTTCCAGTTTTGTTCAGAAAACAACTATGCAAGGCTGTGGCACATGTGTTCCAATGGGACTGCGACTTAATAAGTGGGAAGGATCTCAAGATCTGATGTGATTTGCCCGAAGGAATTTCCTTTCCTGGGGGTTGACCTCTGTGACAAACTTGTGTAAGGCAGGCTGCTGGGAGATCTGGTCACTCCTCCATAACTTGCAGCAGGTTGGTAGGGCCGTCCCACCATCCCAGGTGTCTTGTGTGTGCTCTCTGCATCACCTGTGCACTGTCTGCATCAGGGTCACATTGTCACAAGACTGAAAGAAAGGCTATTAGAGGAAGTATTCCCCTTCCAGTTGGGATGAACACAGTCTTTTGTGAAAGAAATGCTCTCTGTCCATCCCACCCCTTCTCTCCTCTGAGATTTACTTGTTTATATGGTTGCAGGAGGTAGCTCTTGGCCTTGTTGTGGTATTACCTGTGCTAAAGAGGATCATAAAAATCTCAAGCACTTACTGATTCAGTAGTGGGAGCTGTTTCAACAGTGATAAAATGGTGCCTCTCCCTCAGTTATGGAATACCTGTCACGTTTTCTCTTTCCACCCTGAGGTTCCCTTTAAGACTTTTTGAATTATTTCCTCCGCTTTATAGAGCTGTAACAAAGGATGAGTGGCTGCATCACTGTGCCAGCTTTACCTGAGTAAAAGGGGCCACAGACAGGCTGAAAGGGCTCCTGTCAGCAGGCTACTAATTGCACGTGTCCATCAGCAGGTTGTCCTTCTACCAAAGAGTGTTATCTTGAGATGAATCCATAGGCAGCACAGAAGGATCTTGTTGAGAGAGGCAGAGCAGGGAGCTGTAGAGTGCTGCTACTTATGGGGATGGTGTCTTCACAGCAGGTGCAAGAGTGAAAGAGCAGCACCAGCTATGTGAGAACTGCTCTGCCTTGCAGTGATCATGTCAAGAGGGAGTACACTTTACTTTTCTTCCTCACAAGAGACCACTTGCATTGTGTTTTGCACTGCTTTGCAACATTTCTGGAAGTCTGCAGTAGCTGCTTGGAATTCTGTGGGGAATGAATGCTGCTTGTCCTGCTCGTTTTGTCCATGCAGATTACACATGCACTGTCTGTAAAGAAGGGCAATCTTTGTTTCAGAGTTTAATGAACGCCATAATGGACTGTCTTGGCAGTCTGCATACCTGAGGATTTTTTTTTTTTTTCTGTATAGGAGCAGCCCATTTTGCTGTTCTTCACAATCCAAGTTCTGGAGGTGTCATACAGTTCGAATGTTACCTGTAGCCTGTCTTTAAAGCTTCTCACTGAGGCCAGGGAAAAGGGCAATTACTTAAAAATATTTGCACGTGGTTAGACCTTTTTCTAATCTACTGAGAAATAATCACAATCACTTCCAGATTCTTTGACTCAAAGAAAGCGTCACCAGAGCTGACAAGGTCTCATTCTCAATATGTTATATATGTAATTAGGATGCACATTGCCATCAGCACCCCGAGACCTCAGGAGAAGATGAGTGAGGATTTTGCTTGTCTGCGCTTACTGAATGCATGTGAGTCTCATGAATATTTTTGAAGCAGGTCAAATACTTGCCATTGCAAATCTACAGAGGCCTTAACGAAAGCAGTGCTTTGAGCAGGAGTGAAGGTGGATTTCTCCTTCCTTACAAAAAGGCTCAAGGAATTCCAGAATAAGTTTGAAGGGGCACGTAATGTCTGTGGAGTGAGTTTTCTCTCTGAAGTTGTGGAGGGGAGGTTCCTATTTGTTCAGCTGCAGACTGGCACTTAGCGCATGTCCAGGGGCAGTGGAAGAGCCAGGCAGGACTGGGACAACAGTGATAGACTCGATATGGAAATTGAGACACTTCCCAAAAACAAGTTTGCTGATTATATGGCAGCAAACAACTTGGTGTTAAGGGGTAGGGTAGAATCCTCCTTTTTAGTAATTTTAATTATTATTATTTAGAGGCAATTACACTGTTAAGTGAACACCTCATTAATATTATTACCCAGCAAAGCATCACATGTGATGCTGTGGGGAGGTGGGGAAAACAGTGAAACTGAGGCCTGTCACCCCCTTGATACATCGGGAATGAGGCAGAAGAAACCCCAACACTGCTGAAATTCAGCTTTTGTGAAAAAAGGTTTGTGGAATCCTCTTTAGCCTGACAACATGGATGTGCCTGAACCCCCAAAGGAGAGGGCTGGGTAGAGAAGCAGGGTGTGAAGTGCAGTTCAGGTGGAGTGATGCTGGAAGCAGATAAGGCTACACATCCTATCCTTATCACTTCAGATCCTGACTGCCAAAATGTCTGGTCCAATATTACTGCCACTGATTGACTGAGATGCAATACTACTGAGGACCCAAGAGGTCCTGAGCTCAGTATAAATCCTGGGAATGGAAAGAGGTGTTGACAGAAGAACCTGCTGTCCACCTGGATGGATGGATGTAGCTATTTTTGTCTTTGGATGTTGGAAGTGGGCAGGAGTTTTCCTGTGTTGTTGAACCAAGGCTACACCCATTATTAGGACCAAGGTTTATTCTATTTGCTTTAGCTCCTGCTGCCATTCACTGGCTTATACTGCTGGAGCTCCTTTTCATGGTTTGGTTGCAGCTTGACACTAACTGAGCAAAAACCTGGTGAGATCCCAAACATTGTCACGTTCATTAAAGAAGCTCCCCGCTCCTAAGGCACATGCAGGATCACTAGTCCGTTTCCTGCACTCAAGATGCTCAGGGGGCTGGAGCTGAGCTGCTGCAGCCCTATCTGCCTGGGGATGGAATTGTTTACGGGAGGTGGACGCATGTGTTTTGGTGGAGGTGTGGAGGAGGCAGATGTCCTGCCTCCTGTTCCTCAGCAGCCTGAAGGTTTCTCTGTTCTTCAGGGCTACATACTTCCAGCTAGACTTCTTTTTAAAGAAGGGACAGAATAACCTCTGCTCTGGCCTCAATGCAAGAAAGTTCACCCCCAAACTCTCTCCTGTTACTTTGCTGGGTGATGCCTTCGAGCCAGGGAGGACCTTTCCTGTAAACTTCTGCACAAGAGGAGGCCTGTCACTGTGAACTCTTGCATAGTAATTAGAGGAAACAACTTTGGGCTCCCACCACTGGTTATGCAACAGGGCTGGATTGTTTGTCACCACACAACCCAGCACCAGCACGCTGCTGCCTCTGTTCTGAAACCCCTCCTTTGCCTCCATCCCCTCTCTAGGCATCTGCTTTGTAGATTGCCGGAGTTTCCGTCCCACAGTCAGTTCCCAGGTAAATCCTGTCTGGGACATTTCAAGGGAAATTGTAGCTCCTCAGCAGAAATGGCCACAGTTTCCAAGGCAACTCTCCCCTCACCCTGTTTTGAGCACTGCCTCGTTCCCATAGAAAGTTGCCCCCGTTAGTCTCGTCAGCCGCTGCTGCCGGAGCACGCCACCTCCAGAGAAGTTGTCCTTCGCTGGGCTCTTTATTCCCATAATGAGCAGCTGGGGGGCCACGGGTGGCCTGTGCTGTGGCCCCCGAGCAGGACCCTGGTGGCGCTTGGGCAGGGCAGCGCGTCCAGCACAGAGCTGCTCTTGAGTGAGTGAGGGGGTGGTTGTGCCTTTCTACCTTCCCAGGGAGAAAGTGGTACTTGGGGCTCCTGGGAGGTGGATGGAGCAGGAGGCTGAAATGCTGATGGGGCTGCTCTTCGGGGTTTTTTGGTGAGCGGGAAGGTGACAAGTGAATAAAAAGGACACGGCATTTTATTTAATTAGAAAAACCAAACTCCCTAAAACTAGCCTCCGAAGGGCCTCCGTTGTCATCAGCCGCACAAAGAGCTGTGACAAATGAAAGGAACTGAGCAGAGAAAAGGCTGCTTTCTCTTTGTGTCTCTTTCCCAGCTTCTGTTTGCTTTGCTGTCTCCCTTGCTCCCATTGATCAGGCATGTGGAAACATTCCTCCTCCTGCACTCCCATTGTGGCCGCCCGGTTGCCAGGCTGCCGTTGGCTTGAATAACTTCACTAAGCCAGGCCTCTCCAAAATCATGCCATCCGGCGCGCTGGATGCGAAGCCAGACACTGCCCTCCCATCCTCCTCCCCTCCCTCCCCCCTCCCCAGCAGCGCAGGGGTGCAGTGAGAAAATGTGCCAAACAACAAGGGAGGTAACGCGGAGCCCCAGCTGTCCCGATGCGGGGGAGAAGCACAAGCTTGCCCTAAGAAAATAGGGGCAGCAAGGAGGGGACAATGGCCAGCCTGGGTCGCTGCCTTAAAAAGAAGGTGGGTGGTGGTGGTGAGGGCTGTTAGCCCAAAGTTTCTGAGCAGAGAGGAGACAAAATGGTACGTTTCCCAGGGATACAAGCTAGTAAAGCACAGTGAGGTAAACCCCAGCCTTGTTTCCCGTGGAGGGGAGAGGTGGAGAGGACAAAACAGGAGGCAGCAGGCAGCTGGCTGGGAGCAATTCATGGCCAACTCTCACTGACTGTGCCGCAAACATGTCCTTATAGCACACGGGGCACCTTGGGCCAAGCTCACCACTGCTGCTGGCTGGTCCAGCACCTCTTGTTGAGGTGACACCACTGGCTGGTGCAGGTGACAGGTCTGGCACAGAGTGTGGCTGCATTCCTGGAGAGAGTTCAGGGACAGGCCAGGGGTTGTACCCCCAGGACTTGCCCTGGGGATTAACTTGAGGTAGTTTTAGTACTGAAGACACTGGGCTGGCACTAGCCACTGACTCAGGGACCTGGGGGGCTTGTGCTGTCGTTGCAGAGGGGCTGACACCTGCCCACAGTCCTGCTGCCTACAGCCATTATTACGACAAATACTTATCTGGCCTGTTGTTCTTAATGCTATTTTTCATCAGTGAAATAGCAGTAAGGAAACCTGTGCTTTCAGACATGCTTTTGACTCAGCAAGGCCAGGTTTGGATCCTCAGATGGTGTAAAGCAGCCCTGGCCCATCAGCTCACAGCATCACCTGTGACCCCCGGTTAGTGCTCGCCCCGCTGGCAGTTGTGTCCCGGCGCTCTGGATCGGAGGTGCTGTATGGCCACGGGCTGAGCCTGCAGCCAGGCAGAGAATCCTCTCCGAGTGCCACCAGGCCTGTCCGCGGGGGCGGCCCCTGCGTCCCGGGAGGTGGAGGGAGATATCCTGGGGCAGCAGAAGCCTGAGCCAGGCTGGGTTTGCTTTGCAGAGAGGTCCTAGGTTTGCTCTGGGTCTGTGCTGGTTTGAAGGGCAGGGACTGCTGAGCTCAGGTGATTAACATAACAATCCCGGAGCTCTGCCTTCATCCTGCGGCTAAAGCCTGGTTTGCTCAATCCAATTTCCAGCCTCTGCCCTTTCTTTAGCAGGCTAATTACAGCGGCAGGACAGTGGAAATGACCTTCTTAAAGCCACAGTGCCCCTCATCTACTTACCTGTCAAAACACAGGAGACGGAGCGCTGGTATCATTCAGAGAAATAACATGTTTAGATACAATGAGTGAATGTACTAAAGTGCAGAGCTCTCCCCTGAAGTTCCCAGTGGGAACCTGTGTATTGTTACCAGTAGTGATGTGCATTTGTAAAGCTCTTTCCAAGCAAGGTCCGCTGACCAGCAGAGCAATGAAGGTGCAGGTTTGTTCAAATTTAAAGAGTAAGTGTGCACTATTACGCTGATAAATGTGCAAATGCTATCATCTCACACAGAATCCTGCGAGGGCACTGGGCTGGAAAGCTTCTGCAGTGCTGGCTTCTCTCATTAGTCATCCTAGCCTCATTCTGTCTGTAACACAGAGTGCCTGGCTCCAGTGCAGCTCTGGCCTCCTCCGGCACAAACTTGGATGTGGCCTTTGGGCCCAGAGAAGCTGTGAGTCCTCTGATGCTTGGTCCTGCAGGAACTACAGCCCTGGCGTGGGCTGGAGCAGGAGCCTGCGTGTGGAGCCTGTCTGGGGGCTGCAGCTTCAAAAGAAGCAGCATGAGAAGCTACAATCTGCAGGAAACCCTTGGGCTCAGCACACGATGCTGATGTGGCCATTGACAGAGCAGAGGATGGGTGCTCCCAGTGTCCTTGCAAGGGCTTGTCCATTGGAGCAGAAACAAATGATTTCCAAGGCTTGTTTCTGTTTGAACATTCTGACCAGCTTTGTAAAGACCTGTGCTGTAGGTGGCCTTCATATTCTTGAAACTGTCAGCAGCCACACAAATTGGCCCCTTCCTAGAGGATAACAGAAAGTAAAAGTTTGTGCATGACCAGTAGCTTAGCACAGGATGTTTCCGTTGTGGTCCTGTTGAAATTGTCAGTGATACCTTGTTAAGGCTAAGTTTTGCTTAGGATTGGCTTAATTTTGTGATTTTAGTACTCGAAAAGAAAGAGGCAATCTCCTGGTTGCAGGAGGACCTGTGAGGTGAAGCCAGTCTAATCGGTGGAGCAACCGTAGCTAAACTGCTTCTGGAGCTGAAAGGATGGCTTTGCTATCTCTCCTGCTTGGAAAGGAGGAAATATGGTGAGCATCGTGAGGCTTAATGTAACGAAACAGGCCAGGAATAAAATTAACTGGATAGCTGATACAGATGTGTCAGTCACACTTTGCCCCAAAGCCACTGCTGATTGCTGAGATACCTGTCCCATCAGGCATTGAGAAGAGCTAGCAAAACAATTTTCAATTCATGGCAGTCTTGGAGACCTGCTGCACACAGCAAATTTGATGCTGTGATAACTGACACTGTTTGTGACAGACAAATCTGTGGCTTGTGTAGTGAAGCAGTTCAGAAGTGCCTGCTGTCGCATACCAAGAGGTTGTGGAAATGGTACTTGCTGGGAAATGTGTTGCAAGAGGATCCCAACTACCAAAGGCATCTACCGAAAGCCATAGGAGAGCAATGAGATATTTGAGAGTACTGGGAGATTTTTTCCTCCCCATTATTTTTCTTTCCAAAGGCATAAAATGGTCTGATTCTATTGAAAGCTACAAAATAGTGGATTCTTGAGAAACAAGGTGAAATCATGAAAACTAATACTCCAGCACTGAAGTAAAAACTAAACGTATCTGAAAGAGAAGAAAACAATTACAGGAAAGGCTGTTACTAGCAAACTGCTGGGAGGAGGGCAAATGCATCCAGGGTAACAAGTCTACGATAAATATAGGGAACAATCTTGGAGGCATGACCTTGCCCATCCTTACTACAACAGCCTTTTCCTACGTTTTGCTGCCAGGAAGATAGTAACAGGAGTTGTTCTATCTCTAGCATGGAATGCAGGGTTGTAGGAAAACAGTACCATTGCTTAGTCCCGTGCAGAGTGATGTGGCTTTCCAGCAGGGCAGGGATTGTGTTTAGAACTGTGCACAGTGAGATGGACTCACCCATGTTACTGTTGATTATGGAGAGCAGCTGGTTGCTTCAAGTGAGTCAGATATATTTTGAAATTATGCCTGTGGATTATTTAAAATCCTTAAGATAAAAAATGAAATAGATCTGTTACGCATAATGCAGGTGCACTCTGAGAAGAGACAAGCTGAAGCACACATGAAACATTTCTTGAAAAGGAAAAATGTCTCTCTAATAGGATTTTTTTTTTTGTTTGTATTTTCCTATGTAAGCTGTCCAGAGGAGACTTCCTTGTTGGAGGAAAGCCCTGCTGCTGCTGAAGGGCAGGGCTCTCATGGCTTGTCACTGGTCAAGTGGTGACAGTAGGCAGCTTGGCAGAGTCTGCATGTAGACTTTGCAGTATTAAAAATCAAGGCGAGTGGTGTTAGCTCTTCTCCGTGTGTGGTTAAATGCTTTCTCTGTAGCTGGTGCCAGGCACTGTCGCGGCCCACTGCTCACAAATGCCTTTGCCAGGTGGAGACCATGTCTGCTTTTAGTTGGAGTTAAGGACCAAATGAGACTTCATTTTCTGTGTCACTTTTAAATGATACTTCGGCTCCTCTTTCAGGGAGGGTTAGAAAATTGAATCCTACGACACTTTCAATGGGGGATTTCATCAATCTTTTTTCCCTGTGCTCTGAAATACATGAATAGCCTAAGAGTATGAGAGCTACCATGGACCACACCTATGTCAGTGGAGGATCTTGTGTTTTCTTCAGATTTCACAACACAGTAAATTACTTGGATCAGTCTCTCAGAGAGAAGCCACCATGGGATGCTGTTTTCAGCATCCCACACTGTCCTCAAACAGAAGCCTGAGACTTCCTATTTGAGTTTGTATAGTAGTTTGGTTGCAGTGCCATGGTGTCTACAAGCAGAGATCGTGCAGTCTAATTTTGTAATGAAGAATTATAATAAAACACTAGGCAGTGCTTCCTACAAAGAATATCTCCAGTGTGTGGCTTTGTACAGGATAAACTGTCTGGCTTAAATATAGAAACTGTTCTTCTGTCAGGAACTCTAAAAGAAAATGCATTTGAGTTGGTGTTTGCTGGCAGTGCATTTGGGATGTCATTCACTTACCTATCTAAATTCTAAGTGTAGTAGTTAAATCAACATTAATTCATTCTCCTAGGAGGTATTGGACTGATGGAAATCGTTGCATGTTTGTGAGACGTGTGTTCCACCGAACAGCATAGCAGTTGTCTGTCAGGGCCTGGCTCACAGGTACGCAGGGTCCCTTCTGTACACCAGGCAGTGTGCTGAACTTCGAACAACGTTGGCTGTGAATTCTTCTTAGCTCCTGATTACCCCCTTTCTTTTTCACTGACAAGGACCTTGAGTCAGCTACATCTGTGACAGGCTCTTAGTAACAAAACTTCTGTCTGAAATGTGCTGTGTCTGGCAAAACAAGCAGCAGCTCTTGTGAGGTCCTTCCAGGCAGGTTTCTCTCACTGCTGTCGCTCCCCATGCACATGCACCATGCACCCCATACCCATCCCAGGATTTGCTTCCTTCCTTCTGGTGATTGACTCTGTTATTTTGGAGCACAGGCTTACAGAGCCAAGATAGAGGATCTCCAAGGGAAGTTTTAAATGTTCAATAAAAGAAGGAATGCAGGGAGAAAAGAAAGCACCGACTCGAATGGCATCATTCTCTTTCCCTCATCCCTTTGAGGTTCTCCTGTCTTCCCTGTCTGAGTGTGACCTCCCTCCTCTTCCAACCAGGCTCTTTATTCAGTCTTCCTCCTGCCCCTCACCCTCCTCATTCACTGATCTCCCTTTAGGTTTTATTAGTGACTCTCCCTCCCACCCTTTCTCTCTCTGTTTTTCTGATTCTCTAACATGAGACAATTGAATGAGGCCAGACTCCTAAGCCGAAGCTGGGGGTGAGAGGGAAGAGGCGTTAAGATTTAATGATATTGCCTCTTTAAGGAATCCCTAATTCCTAACACCCATCTCCTCCCCCACCTGAGAACCAATTAAAACTCAATGAATTCAAGTGGAGGCTTTTGTGCATCACATGTGCTTGACTAACAAAGCCTTCTCCATGCTGGAATAAAAGCTTCTATTCAGCAGCCAGTTTGTTCTAATTCAAATCACTTCCACTCCAGCATCCTCTCCTTCCTTGCTGCTCCTGAGTTCCCAGGCTGGGCTGCCACCCGCACAGCCCTGCCCAGAGCTTCATGCTCCACCTTACAGAGTCCTGCTTCAGCGGCAGTGAAGCAGAGGATGGGAGATGACCTCCATATGGTTAACTGGGCAGTCCGTGCTCATTGTGTCCCTGTTCCCAGGAGCCTCCTGGGCTGGGGATGAGCCCACGTGGTGCCATGTAGGAGCTTCAGCCCTGGGAGCTGTCTTGAAAGGAGCTCTTGTGCCCTTGGGAAACAGCTCCTCTGCGCAGAGTCCTCTGTGTGTAGACAGAAAATCACCTGGTCTATGGGCAGAGCTCAACCTTCCTTGAAACAAGTGAAAACCCTCTCCTTTCCCCTCTGCTGTAGGGGTCATGCAGCTGTAATGACACCTGAAGTAGCAGGGGAGTCCAAAAGCACACAAAGTCTAAGTGAGTCCAAGTAGTTTGTACTTTCATCTGATTTAGGGTATAAATTGCACTACCTTGGAACCTGAGGGTAAATTCTGTCCTCTATTGTGCCCTGAAAATGAGCTTGGATAAGGTCATCTGGGGGATAGAATACATTTCATGCTATTCGACTTCCAAATTTTAAAACCTCACTCGAAAGCTTTGCAGCTGCAGATCTGGAACTTGGGTGACTCTAAGTATGGATACAATTCTCTGTCCAGATGTTAGCCAGGTATCTTCCGGGTGTAAAACAGGCTCTGCTGAGAGCTTCTGCCTGTCCTTTGCTGATCAGTGTTGCCTGAGCTGGTAGCAAAGCTGTGTGCATGACATTAACTGGGTTATCTTTTCTCTGTTCCTGCAGCCTCCTATTTGTAGAGATACTTTTAGATTCTTTTTGCTCTTGTGAGAAATCTCTGGTAGAAGCAGGTTGAGTGCTTTGCTGTGATCACAATGAGGTTTTTACTCCCTCTAATCTCTCCTGGGAGTGTGCTCCAACACTGCGGGCCAGCTGCCAAGGAAGCTATCTGCTCTGCTCCAGAGCCTTGTTCTGGCGTATGGCAATTCCATCGCTCCTGAAACACATGGTTTTCTCAGGGAGTCGTGAAGGAGGCACCCAGCTCTTGGGTAGCTGGGACCTGTCCCACAAAGAGCTCTGGAAGTTGAGATGAGCTCCTGGAAGCTGGTTTCTTATTTGCAGAGGCAGCAGTGCTTAGAGGAGTGGTTTGGGTGTACAGGCAGTTAGGAAACTGTGATGTCTGACAACAGGAATATTGCATTTTGAACTCATCTATAGTTTGTGGGACTGCTAATTCTTCCTACCACGCTGCTTTGCAGCTGTCCAGCATGGCAGGGAACAAGTTTAAACACACCTCAGGGTGTGTTGCAGCTTTCTAGTCAACTTTTATGAAAGAAAGATTTGAACATGGCTTAGAGGTCCTGTTCCTTGCTGTAGCTGTGATCTCTCACATCTTACCAACAACCCCAACTCTGGGCATCAACTAGACCTGAATATATTTTCCCAATATGTTCCCAAAAAGCATGTTTGGGTCTATACTTGTCTGTCTCACTTGTGTTTTTATAGATTTGGACATGGAACCTTCCTTTGATGTTAAAAACCTCTTACTATTTTGTAAATTGTCATCAATTTTTCATCCAGCTTTTTTCTTTAAGTTGGCCTCTTGTTGCAGTGATGTGCAGAGTTTAAAAAAACTTGTGCTGTGGATGGGGTTTTCCCTTAGCAAACCCAGTCCTATGTCTACATAAATGCAAAAGAACAGGGACTCTGACAATATGCAAAATGTATGGGGTGCTCAGACTAACGTAAAAATTTTAAAGAACTGTTCATTAAGTGACACATTAATTTCAGGTAATGCCATGTGGTATCATGACAGTAGAATCTGTGTCCATCAGTATGGTGAAGGGGAAGAAGATCAGAATCAAAATCTGTTTTTCTGTCCCAAAAATACCACTTTCTCTTGAGTTAGAGAGGACTGATTATTTGGGGAAGATAAAAGGTATTTCCCTTTACAGCTTTGAGTTATTTTCTGCAAAATATTCCCTCTGAAGATCTTGAAACTTTTTTTTTTTTTTTTTGAGGTAGGGGAAAAAAACCCCTGTTTTCAAGTAGTAAAAGAGAGTTTTCTTGGCCCAAATCACCTGGCCAATTTGTGAAAAAGAGGTTAGGAGCAGCACAAACAACTTACGACTTTACTGAAGAGCTCACTCCTCTGGAGCCTCCTGTGAAATGGAGCAACTGTGCAGCAGCCCCTCCGAGGTGGGGGCTGACAGAGCTGTTTGCCTGCTCTGGGCCTGGCATGGCTGAGTTGGTCCCTGGGCTTGTCTTTAATAAACTTGTTTAATTGAAGAGAGCAGAAGATCTGAGCTCCCGTGGTTGTGTGGCTCGGTGGGCAGAACAGCCCCTTCCTTCATGATGCAGCTGAACTCTCCCTGTGTCGAACACTGACCTTCGTCTCGGGGGCTCTGCACTTTGTTCCTGTTTCTTGTTAGTGAAATGAGTTTGATGGTCTCAGACTTGCTAGTAAATGGTCTCTACTTCAAAACAAAGTGCAGTGAGTTTGGCAGGAGAGTCCCAGGTCTGACCTGAAACTAAATTACAGCTGACCCTGAGACAGTGAGGCCCCTCCAGGTCAGGGACAAGGGCATTGTCAGGACACTGGGAGCTTGCACTGTAATTAGCAGCAAAGGTATCAAATACCTCTGTTTCCAGCATTCCTGTCCTTAAAGCAACACAAGCATAAAATCTTCAAAATTTTCCCACTGCAGCCTCACTAAAAACAAACCAAAAGGGAAGTAAGGCTGAACAAACTTTCATTGATTTGCTTTTTCTCTGTAAATCCCTCCCCATCTTACACTGTCTCCCACAATCCCTTGTACTCCCAGCATCTGGGAATGAATTTACCAAATACTGCATCGCTTTCAAGGCTCCAGAGTGACCAACTCACTTGAGCAAGCTTTCCCTGACAGCAGGAGTGTGTAAGAGCAGCTTTCCTGCTTCAAAAACGTGTTTTACTTCAGAGCTGCTCTACTAGTAACTGTCTGCTCTGTTCCCAGGCTTCTTCAAACACCAGAGAGGCCCTTTTAGATTCACCCTTCAAACTGATTTGTTTTAAATACACATTCTGTTACAGGAACATGGTAACATTTGAGAGAGGAAAATTCTCCTAGTGGTTTTCTGGGTGTTCAGCAGAGTGCCAGTAAACAGAGCCCAGGATGCATTGCCCCTAAAAACATAGAGAAGGTATAAATTACTGAGCCTCATGCTTTTGACCTGGTCACCTGTGCCACTAACAAACCCAGACCTTGTGTGTGCATCATGGGGCACCGTGAGCTTGTGTTGCAGAAAATGCTGTGCTGCTGAGAGCTTCCCCAGGCCTTCTTTGGAAGAGGAATGTTTACTCATTTCCAGCTTCTTGAGTCAAACATTTAAAATCAGTGGGAAGTTTTGGAAGATGCCTCACTATTTCCATCCATCACAAGTGGACAGTTTCCAAACCCCAAGGGTGTCTGTGAAGCAGTAAACCTGGTTACCTCCAGAAGGGAAAGGCTGGAGCAGGGCAGGACATACTGCACAGGGCTTCCAAAAACACCCGTATAATCAGATTACAAGTCCAGTGAGTCAAGATGTCTTAAACCAGAGTATGATCCCTCTATTTCACGTGTAACTCATGAGAGTCCTTTCTTCTGATGTCTCTAGAAAGGCACTGATCATTCCTGCAAACAGGAGTGCAGAATTGCTTATTGAATAATTGGGAATATGGCAGGGAGATGGAACTAAAATCTTAAACGCATTTTTGTCTGAGCCTTAAGCGTTTTTTATTGTTACTGTTCCCCATTTTGATTCATGTATCCAACAGAAACTTTGAATTGTAGAGGTTACTGTTTCATTCATACTTTTATTAAAGGGATGGTTTGAATACACATTTCACACCTCCACTGCGAGAGAGGTTTCCTGCTGCTCCTCGGTGTCCCTGCGTTTGAAGGGTATCTCCGTGTTGTCTGTCTTAGCCTTGTGTTAAATAATGCCTTGAACAGCTGCTTCGGAGGGAGCTGGTCCTTCGCTGTTGCAGTGCCTTGGCCACCAGCCAGCTAGAAACTCTGAGGAATACAGTTTGTGAATCACTACTTGCTCCTGGTGGGAAAACAGCCAGTGACTCAGTTTACTTCAGCTCATGGAACTGCATGGGTGTGAGGTAGGTGGGGAAACTTCTGCCCGGAAACAAAAAAAAAAACCCAACAGATGAAAGAAAACGGCATAAGGACCCTAAGGTAGCAAAATCAGCCTTGAGGGAAATCCGCAGCAGGCAAAGGCGTGAAAAGATAAATGCTTAAAGGCTGTGAAAAGCGAGAAAAAGATGGGCAAGAATGGACAAGTAGCAGCATGAGCAAAGTATTTCCCACTAGACTTTGAGCAGTGCAGAACGAGAGCTTCTCTTCAGTTAGAGGTCAGCTCGCCGGGTGTGTGGGCAGGGGGAATCACTGTGTCTTGGGACCAAAGAACAGATTTTGAGCCTTTTCTAGTTCCAAACACATTTAAAAGCTGGCGAAGGTTGCTGAAACTAGAGTATTTAGTAACAGTCATCTCATTTCACATTTCCTAGCCTGGAAGGATTGGGATCCTGTAAGCCTGAGTGAAGATGTTGTGCCCTGGGGTGGGGGAAGCCCTCCCTCTCTGGTGGACCTACTCCTGCCCCAGAGCATCTGTGCTGGGTGCACTGCTGTAGAAAACCAGTTCTGAGTATAACACACACTGGGTGAGTTTGTGCCTTGCAGCAGCCTGTTCTACAGCAAACAGCAGAATGACCAGAGATGACTGACCACAAGTGCACCTGGACCCTGGCAGCCTCTTGCCTCCTTTCCCCTTCAGCAGGGAGGAGGCTCAGGCAGCAGTGACGTGTACAGAGCAGCTAAGCTTCTCCGGCAATCTGAGGATGGGAGCTTTGCCTGGGAAGACACTGGTGTCCGTCTTGATTAGGATGTGATGCCTGATGTAAGTCATGTGACAAGTACAAACAAAATACCTTGGCAAAACCTTGAGGAACCAGGACAGGCTGAGCTGCTTAGGAAGATTTACAGTGTGTATTTCTGTCCTGTACACTTGCCTTGGTCTGAACCTTTCTCATCTCAGGAGCTCCAGCATGCACCCTGGATTTTAAAGATGCTCTTTTCTGTTTTCTTCCAAATAATCTGCGAACTTTCTCAGTGTTGTGCTGTTAAGTTTAACAGTTACTTAGCCCCAGTCACTTTACACATAGTACCTGAATGCTATAATGTCATCCTTTGAGAAGTGCTGTTGGGATTTCTGGAGCAGAGGTCCCATCAGCTTAGATTAGAAAATAAGTCTTGAAGAAATGGGAGAGTTAAAAGCCAGTGTGAGTGCTGTAGCAGAGGTAGGAAATCGATTATGTCCTGAAAGAGAGGGGATGAAGAAACAGCTTCTGCTTGCTCAGCTTCTGTTCATGTGTTGAGCCAAAAGTTGTCCGTTTGCTCCTGTGAGTGCTTCCTTCTGGTGCTGTTCTGGGACAGTGCCAGGACTCAGATTTTCTGCCTCCTGCAAGCATCTCAGCAGGGAATCGAGTCCTTCCCCTGAGCCCTGTTCTCCCCTTGTTCCTCTAATCTCTTGGACTCTGCCTTCTTTAAGGCAGATTTTAGAGGTCCTTGACATGGTGCTGACTTCATCCCCAGATTAATAATTCACACATGCATCAGACCTGCAGAGGATGTGCAGGTCCATGGATAGTGCAGCATCACTGCCTGAGGAGCTGGTGCTGGAGGCCCAGCAGACTGGACAGCCAGGCACCAGCAGTGTCACTGCAAGGAGACTCTGGAAAAGCTGTGTTGGCTGTGGTGGTGTGTTTGGGGCTCACCCCGCCCCTCCTCCACTGGGACACAGGATTTTATTTTAAATTCAGAACTTTAATACTCCTTAAAAATATGAATACAGAAACCCCTTTTGTCTAAGGTGTCTGGCAACTCTCAAACCCGACACAGAGCTTTTTCTGTTACCCCTCTTCACCCAGCTCATTCCCAGCCCTCTTCTCAGTCCTGGTGGTATTTGGTCAGCCCAGCCCCATGCTACACTGTTACTTGCCCTGATATGAGCCCATGGACCAAAGCTTTCAATTTTCTGTGTTATTCCTCTTCTCTAGGCTCCATCTATGCATGTAATACACAAGAACAAAACAGGATGTGATCACCAAACTGATATTTGCTTAATTTATTCTTAAAAATTTTCATGAATGGGGATTCCCTGGCCTTTCTGGCTGATCTCTCCCATCTTTAGCCATCCTTTTAGCTGCTATTTTCTCCTGATCCCTAACATTTATCTCTTTCTGTGTCAACTGAACCTACTGCCTTACCTTCAGTGAGCACAAGAAACAATTTAATCAATCTTCTTTAAAACAGTCTGGCACATCTAGTGGATTTTGGTTGCATCCATCTTCATCTCTCTTTTCTGTTGATGGGGAAATGAGTCCCTCTGTATCCCACCATGGGGAGCTCTGAGGAGGGGAAGAGCAGGAGGCAATGCTCTGCTTCTCAGCTGGGGAAGAACCTCTTAACAGTGGATGCTCTAAGAAAGGTCCCTTTTCCATAAGAAGTGAAGACTGGAAAGGGGTTAAGTAGGAGAAAGGACGGAGCAGAAAGCAGTGGGTGATGGAAGCCTGGGACAAATGGTAACTAAGAGGTTAGAGGGAAGGTGGAGCTCAGGGCAGTTTTGAGGAGTGAGGTCTCATTTTTTTAATCTGTTGTTGCTTTCTGACACTTTATATGCAATCTTTGGAGTATTAAAAAAAAAAAAAGGGGGAAATGAAAATGTTTCCAGCTCCTCTTTGGGGAGGTGGGATCCTTTGCAGGCCGCTGCAGAGAGGTGGCACTTGGACTGGGCTGGTGTGATGCTGAGCACACTCCATGCATGGAACAGCTCCTGTGTTAGAGCTGAGCAGCCCCGGCTTCCTCCCTCCCTCGTTTGCTGGACCGATTTAGATAGGATCATGGAGACTAGACGCCACGTAGTAGTTTTTAGAGTTTGTAGAGAGGGAGAATAGCAGGCAGGGCTCTCTGATTTTTCCCTTAGCCATCATTTCCAGGACAGCGGGTGGAAGCCTGCAATCTCCTACTGTCCTTCAGAGACCTCTCTGCTTTTGCTATTTTATTGGTGAATCCCTACACTGAATTTACTATGCTGCAAGTTCTCTTGATGTTTTATTTTCCATCCTCTGCATACCTCTTTCCCTTTTTTTCCCCCTGAGGCTCCAATCCCTCTTGCTGTTCTGTGGTAATTGGGGTGGTCTCCTCTCCTCCCTCACTCCTTTTCCAGTTATCCCAGTTGCCTTTATTCACTCTTCCTACTCCCCTTTCTCCTGCTCTTTATTAACACCTATGTTTCTCTTGCATGCCACCCTATTCCTCTTCTGTATTCCCACCCATCCTGTTCTTCAGTGCTCTGCACCATGTAAACAGTTTCCCCCTCTATGAATCTTGTTCCCTGAGGTTTCTTATATGAAGTAAAGAAATCCTTATTGCATTTACAGTCATTTGTCTCTTCCTATTGCTGACTCTGTCCCTCCCCACCTCCTGAGTGGAATCTAAATAATTTAATTTCCCTAAATAGCTCCTCACTGCCTGTGTACCTGACTCTTGCCGCAAGCCAGCTCCCGCCAGGCAGGAGGTGGCTGGAGCAGTGGGTTCCCTTTGAGGTTGACCCCCCAGGCTGCCTCATGCTTGGGCTAGCAGGGTTTTGCCATCAGCCTTTCCAGAGGGTCAGCATCCCTCCCAAAACAGGCACAAGCACCACCAGAAGCCACTGTCAGAGCCTGGCATTGCCCCCAGGCTGCCTATGGAGCCACAGTTAATACCTGCCAGGTGTGCATCTTCAGCATCATAATGCAAGTGTTACAAACATTATTTGAATTGGAGTTCAAATTTGTTTATTAACTGTCCAAACTGAATGAAAAGTGAAACTTTTCATAGTTCCTAACTGCCAAAACCTCCCAGCTAGTCAGGTCTCCAAGATAAATCTCTCCTTAAGCTTTATATGATGAGGGAGGAAAAGAGGCGGCTGCTCTCCCTGCCCCTCCCCTAACCTCCACTTTTTGGAACCTCCCTCTCGCCATGAATAACTCCAGTGTCTGCCACTGGTGCTGGGCAGAGCTTTGCCAATCATCCTCCTCAGCAGGAAGTGGACATGATTTTGATAGTGTCACTCTACCACACATGAGACACTGAATAGCAGCAAGAAAACTGAGCAGTTTTGTTAATCTCGCTGGTGTTTGGCAACCTCTCAGCAGCAGCCACAGAGGCACTACAGCTGTCTGTCTGCAGCCCCAGGAATACAATGCTGCATTATTTTATATTCGGCAGATCATCTTTCCAATCATAAGGTCTGGAATGTTTTATATATTTACTTCTCTGTGAGGAAAGCTTCCTACTGTCACTAATCAGCAGATTTTTCAAGCCCCACTGTCTTGTGCATTACAGAGATGAATTGATACTTAACAAAGCACCTTGGGGTCCTAAGGTGGAAATACAAAATATCATGTATATGTTTTGGAAACAACCTCGGAATAAGTTACATGGTGGGTTACTGTGTTATTGCCAGTGATGCAAGTCCAACCACATCCTCCATCCAAATCTTCCTGAAGGCTCAATTTGTTTTCCTCTGATCTTCATAGATGTTAACTCACGTTGACCTTGTTCTCCCCTCTCTAATATTATTTTGGTGGGGGAAAAGTGAGCAAAATAATAACCGTAGTGAAAAAAGAAGACACAATGAAGCATTTTAACAGTACCCCTCAAACTGCTCGACTTGTACTGTCTTAAAAATAACACATTTAAAATTATAGTAATGAACTGGTGGCAAACTGAGATGTTATCCTTTAGTGAGTCCAGCACTGAGCTCTTGTTTCTTTTTTTTCCTCTTTCTTGTTTTTAATTAGCATTAGTAATGTGCCTAGGTTGGGCAATTATGGAACACAAAACCTGTGCCAGGTGACTTGAAAGTGTTGGTTGGTTACCCCTTAGAAGTCTTTGCCCTCCAAATGGGAGAGAGCAGGTGCCAGGAAGGAGCAGAGCAGCAGTGAGTTTGGGCAGTGTGGCTGGCAGCAGTGGTGGCTCTGGTAGCCCAGCTTTGTCCAGCTTTCTCAGGACATGCAAGGTGAGATGGCTGGGATGCTGCCTCAGCACTGCTGCTTCCACTGGCCCTGCAGTCCTGCCCGTCACTGCCAGCTGCAGTACCACCTCTGCATGTCATTATTTATATTTCCCTGCTGCACCAGCCCTGCAGCCTCTCAGGGCACCTCCACCCAACGTGATGACTTCAGCCCTGTGGAATGAAGAGTGGGTTATTCTGGAGAAGCAGCTCAGCCTGGACCAGTGGCAGCAGGAGCTGGGATGCTGCATAGCTCAGTTCCCAGCGGCAGCTACCAACTCTCTGGTGTTGTGTGTTGCTATGCCCGAGCACAGGGCCAGGAGACAGGACAGGGTCACTGACCCAGCTCAGGAAGTGGAGTGGGTGAACGGTGGTTTGGCAGAGCTAATGGGCAGAGGATGAATTTAACTCAGAGTTGTAGCTCATGTAACAAAAGGTACTATTGCAAAATATTGTTAAAACAAAGGTGCAGTCGTTCCTCTCCAGAAAGGAGATGATGTATATTGGGATGTGGAAAAACAGTCATGAGAGAAGAGGAAGAAAGGTCAAATGAGGATGGCACTGACCTGAGCTGTCAATACCTTGCTTTAGGCAGTGAGAGGGTACAGGGGGGACCTGTGCTGGAAGGAACAGAGCCAGGGATGCCTGTGGGGAGTATTTGGGAGCACAGCTGCACATGCCTGGGATCCAGTGATACCCTTTTGCCGTGAGAAGGGCTCACAGCACTGTCACCAGAGGTTTGGAGCACTGCTCTGTTCTGATATGCCACAGAAGTGCCTTCTCCCAGAGTGATGCTTGGTGCAGTCAGGCGAGGTTTCAGCTCTCCTCTTGACTCCAACTTTACAGGTATTTCATTTGTTCCTCGCTGAGCTCTTCCAGTCACCCGGGCTAAGTTGCCCAAGAGCAGAGGCAGAGTGCACAGACCTGCTCGAGAAGCAGCATGTGAATGAACTTGTGTGGCAGTGGAACTCGGCTGGAGCTCGGCACAAGTCTGTCAGCCTGAATGAACAAGAAACTGCGCGATGCCTTGGGGACCAGCCTACCCCCTTCGCGGTGAGCCGCGGGCAGAGGAGAGCGGCTGGGCTCTGCATACCTGGTGCTGCGGGGCTCTACGGGGCTCCGCGGTGCCCGGCAGCAGCTCTGCCCCAGGTCCTGCAGCCTGCGCATTGCCGTGCGGGCAGCGAGCGGCGAGGCCGGGAAGCCCTTGACCCCTGCAGGGTCCCCGTGGGCTACCAGGGGACACAGAGGTACCCGGGCTCCGGGGAGGCGCCTCGACTCCCCGCTGCCCGGTCGGGGTCCCGGGGTGAGCAGGGCAGTCCTGGTCCCGACCTGGAAGCGCCCTCGGCGGCGGCGAAATACCGGGAGGAACGGGGCCGGGGTCTCCGGGGTCCGCCGCAGCGAGCCCGAGCGCACCGGGCCGGGCCTGGCTCCGCCGCCCTTTGTCCGCCGCCCCGGGGCAGGTGCCGGCGGCGCGGCCGGGGACAAAGCGGCCACGGGCTCCCGGGCTGCTCCCGCC
>VYZT01031181.1:46973-80751 GCA_013400735.1 Pomatostomus ruficeps
GGCGGGGCCGGGCCGGACCGGGACGGGACACCCACGGTGGGTGCTGTGCTTGCAGAGGGCTTGCGGGAGTACTTCAGCCAGTTCGGCGAGGTGAAGGAGTGCCTGGTGATGCGGGACCCGCTGACAAAGAGATCCAGGTGAGAGGCCGGGCCCGCGCCTCCCTTCGCCCCCGCCGCGGCCCGGCCGCCACTTTAACCAACTTTCTCTCTTCTCTCCGCATCCCCTCTTCTGCCTGGGCTGCGGGGCTCAGGGGCTTCGGGTTCGTCACGTTCATGGACCAGGCTGGCGTCGACAAGGTCCTGGCCCAATCCAGACATGAACTGGACTCCAAGACGGTGAGATGACTTCTCTCATCTCAGGGGTGCATTTGCCGGCGGAGCGGCTGTGCTCGGAGCAGCCGTCGATTGTAGTGTTTGATTTCCTGTTAGAGGTTGTAAACTATTGATTCCTGATACGGATCGATCGTTCCCTTCTCTGTCCCGCTTGCCGGCGGGTAGCCTAGCTGCCGCCCAAGCACCGGGCCCACCGTGTGCTGATTCCTGGCGTGGGTCTGTGGATCCTGGTGATGGTTTTCCTCTCGCCCGTTGGTTGTAAGGCCCATCCGGCCAGTGACTGTAGCCCTCTCGAAGCTGGGACACCTGAGCACGTTTGGGATGAGGATTTGCCCCGGGAAATAAGATGTGGCTGCGTTTGGAGAGAGGGAAGCCGCCCTTTCATCCCGTGTGCTACGGAGCACTGATCCCTCCTCATGCGTGCTGTTCCCTGGCGCCCAGGCCCTGCTTCCCTGGCCATGGTGGCCTGTGCTCCCCCCTTCCCGGCAGAGAGCCCTTGTGCTGTGCACCCCGGAGAATCTCTTGTGGTTTCCCCAGGCGAAGTTTTTGTAACAGTCGTGGAGATTCAGGACTTTTTTGTCTCTGAGTGTGGCCAGTGCCTGCCCATGTGGGCCACCACCGGCCTCTTGGAGAGGCTGCAGCTCCAGCCCTCAGTCTGCAAGCTGAGGTGATGAGGAGCCCCAGCTAGGCCAGCAGAAAGATTTGGTGGCTTACTGGACTAGTGGTGTAATGTGGTGGGTCCTGCCTTATGAATCTTTGGCGCTCGGGAGATGTGCGGGCTGTTTCCGAGGGGTGGGGGTGAGATGTCTGAGTGGGAGGTCCCTTCTCTGTAGTTTTAGTGACTTGCCTTCCCCGAATTCCTTTTCCTTATTGCTGCCCTGGGGTGAAGGTGAGGGTAGGGATGGGGGAGTGGCGGGGGCTGCAAGGGGATGGCATGGTGAGGGGACATGTTCTGGCTCCAGGCAAGGGCTGCTGAGGAGTCCAAGTGCACAGCTTTATTTCTTGCAGCGCGTGGCTCAGGCGTCCCAGTCTTTATCTTGGCAGAAGGAGAGGGCGGGAGAGCGAGACCCTCTTTCTTAGGGTTTACGGCATGAGTTGCAGCAAGATTTATGTCTGTTCCTGTTTAACTGCCTGGATCGCTCCCTTTGATGTGCACAGGTCCTTCCTCCCCACGGGAGCTCCTGGTTAAACCTACCCCAGTCTTTCTGGCTGAGGCTGGGTCCCCAGGACTCCCAGCCCTCCTCCTTCCAGGAGTGATGTAAAGTGAGTTTTGCTCTGAGGGGGGTCACAGATACGTCTTTTAAGGAGGGCCCAGGATTTTCTTTTTTGTCTTTCTTTTTGTTGTGTGTAAACACAGTGTCTGATCAGGTAGTCCTGTCATGAGTCTGTGGGCTGGCATAGACCCCTCTTGGAAAGGCAAGTGATGGATGTCTGTTGTAGCACTAATCCTGGAAGTGTTTCGGGGCTAGGAGTGAGCTGAAGCCCACGATGTCCATTCTTCTCCCCAAGCCGCCACTGCGGGCTGTGCGAAGGCGCTCTGCAGCCCACGGCGCAGCCCACGAGGGCGGGGAGGGACGGTGGGCGCTGCAGGAGAACAGAAGGGCCTCGTGGCGCAGGGAGCGTGGGGACTGGCCAGCCATTGAAATTCCCTGCTGCATCTGCTCCGCTCGCCCCGCCGGCATGGCATGGAGAATGGGGACAGTTTCACCAGGGCCTTCCTTTGTTAGGAACTTTGATCCCCTTCCCCCTTCCTTCTTATTTTTTATTTAGTGTAGTTTTCAGCTGGGTCAGATGTTTTGGGGTGTTTTGCCTCCTGAGAGGTTGGTCTTGTGGTTGCACATGGAACCTCCATATGCCTTTTCCTTGCTGAGCTCTGCTGTGAGTCATGGGTTAAATGACACAAACTTATCTAAATCTTAATTTAGAGTTCTATGAAACTTTGCAGGAAAAGGCCCGGTGTCCTGTAAGGACAGCCTTCTCTTGAGGCTTGGTGTCTCCGGGCAAACAGCATTTGATAGACAGTGTCTGCTCAACTTGTTGCTTCATTGTTTTCTGATTCTTCCTCCCCTAACGAAAACAGTTGGCCCGATTCTTCAGGGCAGCCTTGTCCCTTTCAGACTCCTCTTTGTTTGTAAGCTAGATAGCAGCAGACTACAGGGTTATTTTTGAAAATACTTGATATGAGAATTGGCTTTACAGTCTCAAGGTAAAAGATTTGCCTGACTTTGTAAAGCTGCAGCTGGCCACTGCCTTGAGCTGCTTCTTTGAGCACTCTGGGAAGAGCACTTGGCAGCGCTGGGTCGCCCGGTCGTTTCTTTGTTGCCGTTGTTGAGTTTTTGCTGGGTTTGTCTTTTGTGGTGGAAGGGGAGTGATCCGCAGCTCCCCGGCAGCGCAGACCAGCAGGGCAGAGGTAGTAGCAGAGGTACAATGAACGAACAAACCTGGACCTGGCATCTCGCAGGTCCTTCCCAGCCCTCCCTGTGATTTGGGACACTGAAACCAGCTGGGCTAACACAGAAGATACGTGACCTGAGCTATGAAATGGGGCTGTAGGTGGCCTGAAGAGCATTACTGAGGACCTGGCTGGCCTGTTGGTACACCTGCAACATCAGTGGGATTCCTCATCCCCAAAGCTTTGTGGGGTGAACTGGAAGCAGTTTGAGCTCAGGTGACTTCTATTCACTGCAGCCTGATCTGAGAGTTTGTTTTTTGGATACAATCTGAGCAGTTCTGAATGCTCTTAGCAGATTTCTATCTGGGTTTGTAAAAAGGATCCATTACGTCAGTGGGTGACACTGAAACACAACTCCTCCAGGGCTATTTGTTTTAACACCAGAAATGAGGGAATAAGGTACCAGTGCTTTTGGTTTAATTAGGAAAGACTCCAGGCACCAAGGAGCAGTCCAGTTTGAGTAACTTGAGTCCGGCACTGAACTCGCTCCCCTCTGCATGTTCCCAGGGCTGCGCCTGCAGTCGGTCACCCCAGCCTCCCTCTACCTGCAACAATAGCTGGTTGTGCAGAAGAATTTGTGAAATGACTGCCTGCTCTCTCCAGCCAGGAGGACACGTTATCTCTGCCCAGTTGATCACACTCAGGGTAATGAGAAAATGAGGCTGAGCTTAGCATTGCTGAGTATGAAAGCATCTTATTGGCAGGAGCTGAATGACACTGGCTGAGAAGTAAAAGACAGTAGATTATTGTTTTTGCTTATTATCTGCCATCAACCTCCTGGTCTCCTGCCGTCCCCTGTCCTCAGAATTCGCTGTGGGTGTCTGCACTAGCCAGGAAGCGGGGAGCGGGGGGAGGGTGTGCATGGGGAGGGGAGGGCCAGGATGGTTCCGATGCCCCAGGGAGGCACTGGAGGGTATGCTAATCTGCTGGCGCTTGGAGTTCGGGGAGGGAGGTTTATTTTTGAGTTTATTTATGCTCTTCACTTTTGCCTCTGTTTACCTACGTGCTGAGTTTATTTATGTTGTAAGCTGTGAGTCAGGATGGAGGTGGGGAAGGCAGGGAGAGGAGCTGGTGGAAGGGCACAGGGGGGCCAAGCTCCGGGGCTGTGAGACAAGTAAAAGGATGCGGGACGGGAGGGCAGCCAGGCTGGAAAGCTGAACAAAGCGGTGAGAGGAGCTGGAGAAACACAGCTTCCTTTTGGGCTGTTGGAGCTGCTGGGCTGATGGGACAACGCTCCAGGCTGCCCTCCCAGCTGCAGCCTGTCCAAGTGCAGGGATGAGCCAAACCTGCCTTTACCACAGGTCTTTGTAAGCTGATTTGTAGGTCTGGATCATCCCCGATGTGATGTAACTTTACAGGAGTTGCAGTAAAAATAGGCTATAAAGAAAGAGGTAGTGGCTGAGGAGGGGAGAAGGCATTGTGGGTGTTTGGCTTGCAGCTGCATTAGTGTTGTCCCAGCTTTTGTGGTGGTGCTGGTGGTGGTGTGAGGCCAATGTAGGCACGCGCTCATCCGTGCTGAGCCCAGCAGAACGCGCGGCACCTGGATGGCGGCGCGGGGCCCGGCTGCTCCGGCCGGCAGCAGGTTTATAGGGAAGCTGAACAGGCACAATGGAGGCTCAGCCCGCGGAGGGAGGGAGGGAGGCATCGCGGCTTTGTGTGCAGCGCGGCCTGGGGAGAGGGGCAGCACGATCCCTGTGGCCGCAGCCGGGGGGCCTGGGCTCCTCGGGTTAATTTGTGCCATCCTGTCTGCTCTTTTATTGCTTCAGTCTGTGTTTGAAGGGATGAAACGTTCGGGGGGTTTGTGCGCTGCTTCTTTTCTGTCTTGTTATTACCCAGGTGAACTCTGTACTTGTAGGCAGAGTGAAGGGTGAGAGCAAAAAGGCAAAAGAAACCACTTTTAATATGAGGCTGGTGATGCAAGGCACCCGGGGCAGGCCGAGCGGGAGGGTGCAGCCCAGCCTGTTAATCCCAGCATGTGATGGGCTCTCAGTGCATCTGCCCAGTGCTCAGCTGGAGATGGACCACTGCATGCTGGGACTTGTAGTCTCCCTGGATTACACCTTACCAAGAGGGAAAGATGTCTGCAGCCAGCTTCATTTTATGCACCTCAGGTAGATTCTTTGGGTTTTTAGCAAGCTGCCACATGGGCAGAGACAGCTGCACACATGGAAGAAACCACCCTGTGTCTGTAAATAGGCAGGAAAAGTATGTTCACGTGTTCTTCCCCGCATCTCTTTCAGATTGACCCGAAGGTAGCGTTCCCTCGCCGAGCACAGCCCAAGGTAAGCACTGTGGGCAGCCCTTTTGCCCCAAAGGGCAAAATTTGTGGTGGTGAACCTTGTGCTTCTGTGCAAGGTGGTCACTGCATGTGACAGAGTTGCTCGCTGGGGTTTGCCCAGGACTCACCTGGAGCGCAGTGCTGGGAGTTTGCATGGCACTGAAGGAACCAGGAGGCCCCTTGGCTGTACTTCAGGATGCACTGGATAGAGCTGGTGGATTAAATGCTGCCCAGGGTCAATTTAGTCCTTCCGAGGTTGCAGACAATGGTTGGAAGTTCCAGGCCTTAGGAAATATGGAACAGCTCCATGCTGCGATGTGACGCAGGTGGAAGAGTGCAGTGTGTGTGCACCTGTGTATGGCAGGGAAGAGGAGAAGGATTTCACTTTGTGAGGTGTCCTTGGGTGATTCTGCACTGAAAAAGGCAAAAGGAGTTTGGTGTTGGATCTTTCTCACAAGAGGCTCTGGCATTAAAATGCACAGTGGCAGGAACTGTTTCCAGGCATGCAGCTAGAAACTTTTGGCTGAGGAGCCAGCAGCAGGCTGGAGACTGCCTTTAAACTTTGGGTCTTCCTTTAACTTGGCTCTTGGATGTGAGTTTTAAAGTTTAGAGTCTGTATTCCAAGTGCTATTATGGGTGAAAGAGCTGGGAAGAAGCTGTGTTGAGAAGCAGAGAGGGACTGGTGCTGGGAGGGAAGTAAGGGGTTCAGGCACTGAGAACAATTGGTGAGCAGGTATCCCAAGTAACTGGAGCCAGGAAGCACATGGTAGGAATTGGGTTAATTCCATTAAGCAGTTTGGTGACAGAAGGTGCTTTAGTGTTAGAACGGGCTGCTCTCCAAGCCAGGGAATTGCTGCGGATTAGCCCTGTGCTCCTTGGGGTAATTAGGACCATGTGTTCCTCTGAGAGCAGGGGTGTAGCCAAGCAGCGAAGGGGAGGATGCAGCTGGAGAGCCGGTTCAAAGGATGTCGGTGTGCCTCAGCCTGGCAGCCATGGCCCCTCTCAGGGTAGTTAGTTTTCTTCCTTGTCCCAGCTGCATCAGTGACAAGTGGTAGAGGGATCTTGTCTTTGCCTTCTTGCAGAGGCAGAAGCAATTTAACTGGATGTTGACTGGGCTGCATTTAAGTGACTGGGGAATGGTAGCGAAATGAGGCTTATTCCATTTCCGACTGGAATGCTGTGCAATTTGTGGCGTGGGAGGGCAGAGCCCAGGGAACCTGCCTGTGCTGGCAGGCCTCCTGCCACCCTGGGAGCAGGGCATGTTGCCTGGAGGAGGCTGGCTGTGCAAAGTGGCAGGGCTGGGGAGGGGACAGCTGTGCCCCACAGATTTGGGGTGGTGTCACTGTGCCAAGGGAGCGGTGGCAGGTTGGTGAGGGGAGAGGCTGGTAATTGTCTGACGAGGAGGTGGTGGCTGGGTGCTGGCACGTGTGATAGGGTCTGTGAGGGTGAGAGCACAAATCTGGTGTGGGACAGATCTGCCAGCCGTGTTTGGCCAGAGGGCTTCAAGAAGGTGGAAGCTCAGCTGTAGCAAAGGGAAAAGCACTTCCTGGCAGCAGAGGGGAGTTAGTGGCCTTTTGAGTCTCGTTCTCTGCTCACTCTGGGTTTATTTGGTGAATTCCTGTCCTTCTCTTTTCCAGATGGTGACCCGAACGAAGAAGATATTTGTGGGTGGTCTGTCTGTGAACACTACTGTGGAGGATGTGAAACAATATTTCGAGCAGTTCGGGAAGGTAAGTCTCTTGAGTGATGTTGGATCAAAGCTGTTGCTTCTGGGGCAAAAGGAGTTTTCTGAACTTTTGTGGGGGCGGGATTAGGAGCTTGTGAGCTTTTTTCAAGGGTTAAGTAGATTGAAGGTCAGTTACAGATGCTGGCTGGCTGTGATGTCCTTGCAGGGGCTACAGCCAGTGACTCCTGCCCTGTGGTGATTTGAAACAGAGTTTTTCCTTGTTGCCAGAGTTGCTAGCACCTCAGCTATGGGAAATGGTTATTCCAGTTTTTCCCTATCCAGAAGCCTCTTGTGGCTCACAAGATTTGCAGTTTGTTCAAATGCTGAAGGAACGTTTGCAGACATCCCTAACAGAGCGGCTGCTTTATCAAACCTCTGATTTTGGCCTGTTTCTAACTCAAAACCCTGTGATTGACCTTTCAATAATCCTTTATTAAAAATCATTCTTTTGGTCTTGAAACTTCTCCTGCTGAGTCTTGGGCAAGTGGTGGCGTAAGTTTTGTATAGCTGAAGAAAGTTTGGCACTAAGGCTGGATATTGTGTTGGTCTGGCTCTTGTGTGGCAGGTGGTGGCTCAGGGAAGGGTGGGTTTCTGTGGCTGGAAGTTGCGCCATGGTCCATGACAGCCAGGTGTGTGAATTGTGAGACTGGACCGAATCCGAGGACTGAAGGGGGCTCAGTTGTGACCTTTCAGCTCAGGAGGTTGTCAGCATCCCCTGGAGCGATATCAGCAGTATTAGACTGAAGGATCCCAAGATTTTTAATGGGATTAGGAACTGAAGGGGATCATCGTACCCAAGTGCCAAGTGCGGTCACCTCTGTCGCAGGACATTGTGACTGTCTCAGTGTTGTTCAGTGGTGTTGTGCATGGGTTTGCTCTTTGGGGCAGAAAGCATTGGATTCTGAAGCTGTTGGGACCTTCCTGCCCAGTTAGGAGGGAAGAACATGGTTTGGTGGGTGGTAACCTGGCCAGAATGTTGCTGATAGCATCATGGACATGGAGGGAATTACCATGGGAACTGCAGTGTGGGGAATGAAGGCTTGGTATTAATTTTCTTTTGAAATTTTCCTGGAAAAGAGTGATGTTATGTTAAGGCACACTAATTACTGAAAGGAAAGTGAGTTTTGTAACCAAATTTGCCATATTGCTGAAACTTTTGGGCAGAAAGTTTGGGACAAGTGTCTGCTCAGAACCTTTGTTCAGCGTCTGAAGCCAAATTTGCATGTCCTGGTGTGCAAAGTGGGACTCTGTATTTCTGTTCACTTCTAAGAGAAAGTGGTGAGATATCACTGTTTGCCAGATGTTATCTCTGTGTGGTTTCATTTTCTGTGAGAAATAGGCAAACTCTTTTGTGTCCCCAAGAGCTTATACATGGTATCCTTGAGGGTGCCAGCACTAAAGGTGGTGGTGTCCATGTGTCTGTGCAATCTGAAGGTTGTTTGACTTGCAAGTTCTCCTGTGCTGCTGATGGATGTGTTTGATAGGAAAACAAAATGTCTTGGGCATAATCCCCTTTTAACCTTGACTGTATCCCTGCTGATTCAAAGAAGCAGCATGTCATGGAGCACTCAGTTTACAGGCAATTACAGTTGCTCTAGTCTGAGCAGTCATTTCCAGCTCTTTTGGGGTGTTGTGCTGTTATGTTTCTCTTGTTTAGTGGTTGTGTGCTGAGAGGTGTCCTGACATCAGGGGACTGGTGAGGACTGGTTGTGTGAGCCTGATTTCTGGACTGGGCAGAAGAGAGAGTTCTGCAGAGGTTGGTGCGATTCATTTCCCAAGAACCAGTGTCCCGGACGACATCCAGTGCTCCAAATCTGCATGAGGCCGGAGCAGCTGTCCCCTTGGCTCTGGGGAGTTTCCATGGGGAGAGGTTAGGGCTCGTCAGATTGACTTGGCATTTTTGGGGCAATTTTCTGACTCATCTGTTCACTTCAGGTGAGAGACTCCTCAGAGCTCCTTGTGTAAAGCATTGTCCCTGGCCTGTAACCATCTTCCAGATTAAGTCTCAAATAATTCTCCCATGGCCAGGAGAACTGTTTCCTGAGAGATTCTCTCCAGTACATAGCTCGGTATGGCTGATGGGCAGGATCGGTGGGAAAGTGCATTTCAGGAGAAAGCCTCTGTGGCCTTCAGCTCTGTGGTTCTGAGCTCTGAATGTGCTCTGTATGGTTTGTAGGGCTACGGAAAGCCTGTTGTCTTCAATTTCAGATGTGACTCATGGAAAACATGATTTTGATATACAGTCTCTTTTGGTGGCTCTTTATGATGTGCTGGGGCCTCCCAGGTTTCAGAGGTCTCCTAGAATCCCATCTTTATGGGTGTCCCAGACACCACGAGTGGTCTTCATCTCTTTGATTTATGGCATCTTTAAGTGAGAGGTGCTGAAACTCCAGTCGTGGTATCCTCATCTCAAAAAATGTTTTTCAGACAGACATTCCAAGGCGTTTGGGCCCAGTACTACTTCTGGAATTGCACGGGGACTGTGTGAAAAGGAGCTGTTAAGGATATCCTTTTAAAGCATTTCTCTATGGGACTTACCCTCTGAGGAAAGAGCTTTGTAACTCTGTTCACTCTTCTTCCCAGTGGGCCCACAGTTACCTAGGAGTTGTCAGGAGAAAAATTGCTCCTCTTTCCTCCTGCCTGTCCAGGGAAGGCATGGGAACACTTAGGACCTAGAGAGGAGAGAGCTGAGAGCTCCAAGTCATCCTGTCTTGATTGCTCAAGCTCAAGGTGCCAGGGTCCCAGGGGTGATTTTTAGTCAATCGTTGAGAATCCAGTGGGGATTCTCCAAGGGAAGATGATGCTCTGCTTCTGAGGACAGGGGAGTCCAGGCTGCTGGATGGCTTTTGGATGAAGGTTTGTAGGTAACCCTCAGGGCACAAGCCTGAGTGTGTCTTAGATTTGCCACCACTTAAGGCCTTTAAATTAGGAGAGATGCTTTTGAAAAATACATTTTAGCCCAGACAGAAAGCATGTACATGCTGAAGGAATTACAAGAGGAAGTGCTATGGCCTGCAGAACAGATGAGGTTAAATTAGATTATCATAATGTTCTCTCCAGTTCAAATCCGTGAACTGCGGCTCACAAGTCTACCAAGGTGGTTCGTGTCAGTGCATCTCAGGTCAGAAGCAGCACACCTCCTACGTCCATTAGCAGGAAAAAAATGCAAGTTTAGTTGGGCTGCAAAGGAAATGGTTTTCTATTTCATTACACAAAATTCCCAAATCAGATTTTTTCATTTTGGCATTTCTGCTTATTCTATTTTTGTTTCCTTTTGTTGTCTTTCCTTGCTGTGTCCAAAACCTTCTCTCACCTTTGTAAAATGGAAGTGGCAAAAGAAAGGTGAAAATGTGTGAAAAGGAAATCCATGAGTATTACTTAGTGATAAAGCAAGAAAGGGAGAGGCTGGCACCCCAGTTCTTCATATCAAAATACTTGGTTTTAACAGGCACAAAAGGTGAAGCTTCAAAGAGGATCCCAAATACAGTGTGAGTGTTTCTGCTTCAAAGAGGAATCACTTTGGGGTTTTTTTTTCCCTTCCGAAACTCTGACTAAAATATATGGGCTGCTGTTTTCCTGAAAAAGAAAATATAAAGGGTTTTTTAGTACAGGGAGAGGGACTGAGAAGTGATCTCAAGCTGGCTGTGGTTTGTCAGGTGCAGCTGCGAGGGCTTTGAACATAGTGGGATCTCTAGGAAACACTTCTCTGGTTCCAAAACTTGAATCTCTCTGAGATGCAAGCTCAGGCCACGCACATGCTTTCTAAAGGAGATTATTTTTTCAACTGTAGGACAGAAGTCCTGGAAAGACTTTCATTCACAGTATGTGTAGCCAAGTAGTTTGGCTTAAGTTGGATGGTGTTGGAGATCTTTAGGCAGCACAAGGAATTATTTCAACAGCTTCTCTAGATTCAGGCTACCACCCTCACTGAAACCTGCAGTAGAAAGAGAGGAGAAAGGTGTCTTGCAGCTACCACCTCAGGCACAGCTCTGTCTAGTTCAACACGTGTGAGAATGCCAGAGGAGCTCAAATTGCAGCTTCCTCCTTTTCTACTTCAACCTGTGGGAACATGGTGTTCTGTATTATTTTTGGGGAGGAAAAGGGGTTGTCCATCAGAGTAATTTCTTCAGACTGTTTGGTCTCTGATTTTGTAAGCAAGGTTATTTGTGTCAAATCAAAACTGAAAAAACTCAGATCATCTTTTTAATGTAAGAGTTGGTCTGATGAAGTTTTGTGGTAGAGAAAGTCCTATAAATTCCAAGATAGGAGGAGGCTTAGAACAAATAGAGTCTTTTTATCATGGAGCATATCTACACTGGGAAATCTTTGCCGCAGGATGTTGTTGCTAAAATTTATGTAGGCTCCAAAATGATTGGGCAAATTCATGGAAGGTCTTTTAACATACACAGACACCCCTTTGAATTCAGAAAATCCCCAAATCCCAAATAGCTTGGAAGGTGATGTAGTGTCCTGGGGTCTATGGTAATGTCCTTGCCTTATCTTTATGTTCTTCCAAAGTCTTCTGTTGTTGCTTGATATCTTGGGAGGTTTTGGGCAAGGCAGAGCTCTGCTCTAACTTGGTGCAGCCAATCTGTTGTTTGTCATCAGGAGAGAAGTTGATCCTTACAGAAACTGGAAGCGCAGAGGTCCTGGAAGAAATGGGGGCCTGCACCTGAATCAGGTGTTTGAACTCTTGGTTTTGTTGTGTGCTTTTGCATTTGGTGAAGCAGCAGTGCAGGAAATACATTCACAATGACGTCTTTGCATGAGTCACTAATCAGTTGCGGCACCAAGGGTGCTTGGAATGTGCTTAAAACCAGTCTGCATCTCTCTCACTGGGCCTGAGGTAATTGTGTGTGGATGAGTCGGTCATGAAAGCTCGGCCTCTGAGAGGCAGCTCTTGCCCAGAGAGAGATCTCCTCTCTAAAAATACCCTGGAAGCAAACAAGAAAAAAGATCTGAGGTCTGAGGAGGGTTCTGACCTTTAGGCTGCCATCTAATACTCCATCCAAATTCTGGACCCTTTGCCTGAGAGGTCCCGGGATCTCGTGGGGTGATGGCTGTTACTGTAGCGATAAGGGAAAATCACAATATCTGAGGTGCTGGATCTGATGAGGGTTTGTAGGTCTGTCACAAATGCATATTCACGTACTCCTGCCAGAAAAATTGGGTGGTTGACTTGGGTGTATGAAATGAGTTTTCCCTGCTGACTAATGGGAGAACCTTCAGATACTGACGACAAATACCTTTAAAGGAAGGCTTGTTTCTATGCTTACAGTGGGCATGATTCTCCTCACTTTGGATTGGGAGAATGTTAATTAATTAATCCTTAATCTGCCGCTCTCTGGAAATTTCAGGGATCAAAGCTGCTTGTCAACCTGCTGTGGATTTCCAAACTGGATTTTGGATTTTCTTCCACAGATCAGAGGGCAATTTATGTAAATTCTCACACGTAATATGGTTGCCATGAACAGATGGGGAGGGGAGGAGAAGGGGAATCTGATCACCTCTCTTGTGGCAGTAGGCAGTTTGGGCTGTGGTAACAATGCCTGTGGAACAAAGGGTTCTCTGTGCTCCGCATCTGGTAGGCATAGAGCCAAAAACGCTGTAGCAGTAATGGTCATTCAGGTCTTCTGGGGTTCATCTGATATTTGCCAGGTGCCTGTGTGAGAGCAGGCAGGAACACCTGGACAGGCTGTTCTGCTCACCTGTGGCATGGAGCAGGCTCTGTCCCGTTGGCCACGTCTCATTCCCAGAGTTCTGAGAGTGGGTCTGCAGAAGGGTCTTAATGGCACAACACACCTGCTCCCTGGAGCCAGGCTGGCTGTCCATGCATCCTTCTCCCTGGAGTTGGCCTGTCCTGTTTGTGCAGCTGGGAGAACCTCGCAGGGTTGTTAATGCTGTCTGTCTCTTGACAGGATGGCCGCCTGGTTTCTAGATAGCTGGGTTCATATTTTCTATATGGAAGCTGTCCCAACAGTTAGTGTTTTTCTGCCTGACATTACTACAAATATGTTGCCATGATTCCTTCTAGGACCAGCTCAGCCATTTTTATTTGCAGTTCAGGTGGAAGATGTCCATGTCCACAAGTCCTTTGCTTGAATATTTACAACTTGCAAAATCTACCGTTGTGAAGTGCATCCAACATTTCTTATCAAAAGGGTATTGGAAGTTACTATTTTTAAAAATCTGCATAAGGATGTCATTGGCTTCCCTACTGCAGATAACTAAGGAATGAAACAGGAAAACTGAAAGATATTAGAATGGGATTAAACCTCTGAAAAACCCCAGGTACTTTGGCCAAGGCTGGATGGATCATTTACGATTATGGCACCTTTAAGTGAGAGGTGCTGAAACTCCAGTCGTGGTATCCTCATCTCAAAAAATGTTTTTCAGACAGACATTCCAAGGCGTTTGGGCCCAGTACTACTTCTGGAATTGCACGGGGACTGTGTGAAAAGGAGCTGTTAAGGATATCCTTTTAAAGCATTTCTCTATGGGACTTACCCTCTGAGGAAAGAGCTTTGTAACTCTGTTCACTCTTCTTCCCAGTGGGCCCACAGTTACCTAGGAGTTGTCAGGAGAAAAATTGCTCCTCTTTCCTCCTGCCTGTCCAGGGAAGGCATGGGAACACTTAGGACCTAAGAGGAGAGAGCAGATTCCTCAAGTTCAAGGTGCCAGGTTCCCGGGGGTGATTTTTAGTCAATTGTTGAGAATCCAGTGGCAAGCTCAGTTTGGATCTTGGCGTCAGGGGGAGATGATGCTCTGCTTCTGAGGACAGGGGAGTCCAGGCTGCTGGATGGCTTTTGGATGAAGGTTTGTAGGTAACCCTCAGGGCACAAGCCTGAGTGTGTCTTAGATTTGCCACCACTTAAGGCCTTTAAATTAGGAGAGATGCTTTTGAAAAATACATTTTAGCCCAGACAGAAAGCATGCAAAAAAAATCACTCTTTTTTTTTCCTTCTTATCTAGGGGAGACATAGGAACACTTAGGATCTAGAGAGCAGAGAGCAGGGAGCACCAAGTCATCCTGTCTTGATTCCTCTAGCTCAAGGTACCAGGTTCCTGGGGGTGATCATTCACAAGAGCACATAGTGACAGGACAAGGGGGAATGGCTTCAGACTGAAAGAGAGTAGGTTTGGATTGGATCTTAGGATAAAGTTCTTCCCTGTGAGGTTGATGATGCCGTGGCACAGGTTGGCTAGAGAACCCAAGGCCCGGTTGGACGGGGCTTGCAGCAAGCTGGTGGAAGGTGTCCCTGCGCACGGCAGCAGGGTTGGAACCAGCAGGGTTGGAACCAGCAGGGTTGGGCGGAGGCGAATCCCTCGGGAATGCCGATTCGCCTGTGCCGGGGTGCCGGAGGCCCCCATTGGGTGCCCTCCCGCAGCCCATCACAGGCCGCGGGCACGGAGCGCTGCGGGGCGGCTTTGTGAGCCGCTAATCCGGGCCCCAGCTGCCATGGCGGCCGCGTTGCCATCGCGACGGCCCCGCCGGCGGCGCCTTTGTTGGGGCCCGGCGCGGCCCAGCCGGGAAAGGCCCAGCGCGGCGGTGGCGGGCGGGGAGGGAAGAGCGGGGGGTGTGGTGGTGCTTCAGCACCACAATAGCTGCCCAGTTATGGCTGGTGGTGTTGTGGAGTCGGTGCAGGCATAGCTTTGGGGGGTGCTGGATGTGGTGCCTCAGTGCCGGGGTCTGCCCAGGTTGTGTATGGCCCAACACATATCCCCCATAGCAAGGGTTAGGGCGGTTCTGGGCCCTGCTTTACCCCACAGGTGTGTGGTGAGACCACCCAACTCAGCTCACAGGCTGCCTTGAAAGGACACATAAAGATGGTCATGTGTAGGTTTTAATGGCAATAAAATACATCAGCCATACACAGAGCTGAAGCCCTGGGGTTGTGTGTATATACACCTATATTTATACACACACTTATGTACCTGTATAAGATGTAGTTTTTAGCAGGAAACAGCTGTCAAATAGAGTACATGCGTTACAATAAATACGTTTTTGCAAGGCAAGTACATTCTGGGGTGCTGGGTAGACACCTGATCTCAGAGCAGAAGGAAAAAGTTCAGAAGAGGAAGGCTGCAGCTCCTTACAGCATACGGTGTGCTTTGGGATGAAGTGGTTGCACATCTCCTGTCACTGAGTGCTTGAGCGCTGTGGCAGTGCCTGTCCATTGCCTGGGATATTGCTGTGCCGTGGGTTTGTATGGATGTGCACTGGGCTCTGTCACTTGCAGTTGCTCCTGCTTCCCAGGCTCTGCAGAGAGGAGGGCTGGTCAGGCAGAGTAGGTCAACAGTGGGCCTGTGCTCATTGACACTAGTTTGTTTTATTTCTTGTGCCCATCTCTCGTGGTGATGGGTTTGTGGTCTCCAGCTACCGGAGTTGGGAGTGGCACTGTGTCAGAGTGGCTTTGACACAGCTTTCTCCCAGTGTTTACTGGGGAGGAGAACAGCTATTTCTCCAGCCTTCTTGTGAACTGGTTGGGGGAATGGATCTACATTTTAAAGTGAACAAAAGCAGATAATAAAACCTCTTACAGTATTTTTAAGCCACATTGGGTTTCCCTCCAGCACATCACAGTTGTGCTATACTATTAAGGGAAGTGGTGCAGACGCAGGAACAAGCGGCAATGGCGAATGACAGCGTGAGGAGCTGCCCTCAGTGCCCATCTCCCTTACTGTTTGTCTTGGGAAGCTGCTGAGGAGTTGCTTCAGGTCTGTGTCAAGGCTTATGTTCCCTGTGGCTCCAGCGTGGATGCTTGGCATGTTTTTCAGGTGTTTGTTTACTTGGCTGAGGGAGGCTGAGCCAGGATGGTAAGCGTGTGAGATGAGCAGGAGACAGGTTGTCTGTTGTCACCTGGAGTGGATGTATTAGACAAGGCCAAGGGCATCAAATATGATCTCTGTCTGCTTATGATGGTACTGGAAATATCAGCAAGGGCTCCTTCCATCCACCTGGCCCTGAGGTGTCCTGGAGAGCTGAGGGTAGGAGCCTCTCCCTTTTCTGACTGGGACTGTAGGCTCTCCATGGTCAAAGCCCGTGGCTGCCAGTGCCAGGGCATGGGCAGCACTCTGCCCTCTACAGTGACTGTTCGGGAGGAGGCAGCAGTGCAGATTCTTCCTGGGGCGAGGCAAGGGAGTAATCCTGTAGAGTTGGGGGGTGTGCAGGGCTTGCTGCTCGGGGAGCGGCTGTCTCACATGGAGAAGGAGGGCCAGGGCAGCTGCTGGCCGGAGACTGCTGCCACCTCCCCTGAGCACTTGCACGTCCAGTTTCATAATCGGATTAAGGCAGCGGTATTAGAGGAGGGATGGGTCAGTGGGACAGGTTTACACTGGGGCTTACACGGAGGGGATTGAAGTGTATTTTTTAACCCTGCTCGGGCTGACCTGCGGAGCGGATGTGGCTCCACAAGGCAGCACCCGCGGGAAGATGGGGGGAAAAAGTGGCACCAGGCGGTGATGTGCCGGGGAGGAGAGCAGCCCCAGGCCGGCTGGGGGATGGGATCCAGCCGCCCCTCCCCCCGGGAAGGCAGCCCTGCTCAGGCCTTGCAGTAAATTTGCTCTAATTACAGCCTCCAGCAGTGGGAAACCTCACTTAGAGGAAAGGCTCCTCTGGGGTGGGGGTGGGGGCGCTTCCCAGCTTTCCCAGGCAGGCTCTGTTGTCTGAGGCCTCCGCTTCCCCTGCCGCTTGGAGGCCCCTTATTCCTCTCCCCTCTCCAGCTTTGCTTCTCTGCCCCCCTTTGATTCCACTCTCCTTTGAGGCCAGGATTTGGGAACAATGCCCTCCCTGCTCCTTGGCCCCCGGCTGGAGCCGCAGGCAAACAATCGGGGTCGCTTGCTGCCAGGGGCTGGGCCGAGGGGGCTCAGCTCGGCAGCACCTGCCCCGGGCTGGTGGGGGGACGGGGACCATGCTGGTTGTGGCTTGGGGAAGTGCCTGGTGTGGTAGCTTATGTGTAGCACATGTGTGTGCACACCCTGTTTCCTTCTTGGGGACAGGATGTCTCATCTTGATCCACTCAGGATTGGGGAGGCCAGGGAAGCTCTGAACAATTGTGTTGGAGGATGCTTGTTGCAGCAGTAATAATCTGACTGCAGCCATTCTCTTTGCAGGTGGATGATGCGATGCTGATGTTTGACAAGACAACCAACCGACACCGAGGTGAGAGCTGTCTTCTGGCCCTAGGAGAGGTTACTGCGGAGGGTTTGCCTCCTGCCTTGCCTAGGGAAGGGTCGGTATCCCAGCAGCAGGGGATGCGGGTCGCAGCTGCTCTTTATCTTGCCTCCAGTCGCCCCATTCTTTTGCCTCTGCATCCTTTACCAGTGGCCCTCGCAGCACAGAGAGCTTTTGTCCAGTGTGTTTCCTGTGCTGTAAACTCGTCGAGTTGCAGATATGTGAGAGGAGACGGCCCCTTCTTCTGCATGCTCACCTCCGTGGCTCCAGCCCGCAGTGTGTGTCTTACCTTGTCCCGAGTAATCTGAGCTCTGGGAAAGCTGACACGAGAGCCTGAAGAGTGCCTGCTTCTCGCCCCTTCCTCGGCCTGGAGCCCACTTGTGCTCCCAGGTCACCTTTTCTTACCCAAGTCCTGCTGGTGGAGTCTGGTTACAGGATGGGAGCAAGGCTGTATTATTTGCGCTATCCGGACCCAGCCCATCCATGGGCGTCCCTGCCTTCCTGGTGACTCCTCAGACCGACTACCTGGTGGTGTGGCAGGGCTCGACATTTGCATCCAACTTGGAGATTTATTGGCAACAACTTGACCTGCAAATTTAGCTTCAGCCTCTTCCCGGTCAGGGTCAGTAACAGCCCTGTGCTGGCTGCTCTCCTGTGTGTTGTTTGAAGCACTTCCAAGCACCCCTGCCCCCAGAGCAGCAAGGGAACTCTCCCTTCTGCTCTTGCTACACTCTGTGCCCTTCAGATTTTTGCTTTTTTCTAAAGCCATTAAATCTACTCTGACTGCCAGGCCTCAGCAGTCCTAGGATGTTGTTCCAGCTTAATCTTGAAAGGGAAGAAGCGTTAACCCCTGTTCCTCCATGGGTGCCTTCCTGCCTCTGGTCCAATTAGAGCTGTTGGGCATTTGGGAGGCAGCAGGGAGAGCTGCCAGCCACTGTGTCAACAGTGAGGGGCTCAGCCCAGGGCCCAGCAGGCCTGGTGGGGGTGTGATGGGGCTCAGGACTGCTTTTGACATCAGGGTTTTGCTGTTGAATTCCTGAGCTCTCCTCTGCTTGCGGGTGTTGAGGTGAATGGTGTGAAACTACCTGGGCACAGATGGATGGAGGAGTTTATAGAGAGATGTTTCTGGCAGTGTGGAGAAAAGGTGGGGTTCTGGGCAGTGGATTCCTGTCTGCTTTTAAAAGTTTTTTTACAGCGCCATGGAACTGGCCAGTTCTGGAAAGCAGAAAGCTCTGCTTAATCCCAGCTCGCTTGCATGGCAAGCTTTAAGACATCCTCCCACCTGCCTCAGTTCTCCGGAAACGGCTGCAGTCAGCTGAGAGGAGTTCAGTCTACCCACCCGAGCTGGGCTTTGCCAAAACTGTCAGCAAAGGGGTTGGTGAGAGAAAGGAGGTGTGAGCGTGGGCCAGGGGCCAGGAACACGCTGTCCTGTCTTACCCCAGATACAAACCTTACTTTGGTGAAACTTTGCAAATGACTGTGCCTGTATCTGCCTTGCTGTGTGTAGCTTCACTGCTGATCTGTGCTTGCTCACACGAGGCTTTATGGCCAGTACCTGCGAGGGAACTGCAGGGTGTTCCTGCTGGTGGGGCGCGTTTAGCGAGAGTGGTGATGTCCTGGCAAGCAGCTGTTGGTTTCCCCACCGACTCTTTGTGTGAGCATCTGCCCAGATCCTCCCCAGTGTTACCAGCCATGTGGTTTGCCTTGCAAATAGCAAAGTTTAAAAAAAACCCAACAACCTGGTTTTGAGACCATTTGGGTTCAGAGTGGGTGGGAAGTACAGGATGAGTAGGAGAGGAGAATCTATAAGAGGACAGTGCTGTTCTTGTGCATAAAAGCAGAATTTGGTGGAGAGGGAAGATGAGTGACAGCTGTTTTCGAAAGGGTTGATTGTACTGTCCTTTTCTCCTGCCAATAAAAGGCTGTGAGTAGAGGGTTCAAGCTGTGAGAGCTCTGACCTGATCGGGGAGTTTTGCTTTTTTCTTCAGGATTTGGGTTTGTCACATTTGAAAGTGAAGACATTGTTGAAAAAGTGTGTGAAATCCACTTCCATGAGATCAACAACAAAATGGTGAGTGTCTGGGGCAGAACCGGGGGGGAGCAGGGACGGAGGTGTGGGAGAGAGCAGGGCAGTGGCACAGGGGCAGGGTGTGAGGCATGTGGGTCCTGATGCATCTTCTCTGCAGTGGGGAATCAGATAGAGTATTTTCTCAAAAATCACAGCAGTCAGCCTGGGGAAGAAACTCACCGTATGGAGGTGAACAAACGTAATACTGAGTTCTCAAGGACGAGAGCTAACTAAACAAGGAATTGTGCTGCGTTTGGAGGTTTTGAAGTTACACAAAACCTGGTGGTGGCCTGGGAGGGAGCAGGTTTTACCTTTATTCAAAAATGAGGAAAATTAGGCTTTGAGGCCCTGGTGCAGGGTCAGGTAGAACATCAAGGGCAACACCAGGAGGAGAAAAGCAATGTTTGAGCTTCCCATTGCCTGTGGTGGCTGCAGAGCAAGAAGGAAGGCTAGCACCATGCAGGCTGGGGACAGGGATGCTAGGGAAGGGCAGCGGAGCGGGCCGAGGGAGGTGGCTGGAGCTGGGACGTGCCGTCATGCAGGCAGCCCTGCCTGGCCTGCCTGTGCTCTGTGCCGTGTCCTGTGACAGCCTGTGATCCAGCCTGCGACAGGCGAGCCTGATCCTTCCTTTCTTGTGGCAGGTGGAGTGTAAAAAAGCTCAGCCGAAGGAGGTGATGTCCCCAACGGGCTCTGCACGAGGGCGGTCCCGAGTCATGCCTTATGGGATGGATGCCTTCATGCTGGGGATCGGCATGCTGGGTAAGCCCCCGGACAGCTCTCCCGCGCTCCCCCCGCTCCCGGCCGTGCCAGGCAGCAGCTTAGAGGTTTATTCCGGGAGCGGCGGGGCGGCCAAGGGCAGCGGGGCCGGTGGCGCTGCGGGGGTGCCGGGACCTGTTCGCGATCGCAACTTGCCCTCTGGTGGCACCTGGAAAAACTGCAAACGTGCCAGCGCTGCCCCGCGACAGCTGGGCCCGGTGGGCACGGCTCCTGCAGGGCGGTTCTGCCTCTCGGCAGCTCCTCCACGGTCCCGCAGTGCCGTGGCACATGGACAGCAATTCCTTCATGTGGAATAGCATGTAACTGTAGGGCTGAGTGTGGAGTAATCTGTACCCAGACATCTTCCTCCCACACTTGTACAGGCTTTCTGATGAATTAGTTGATTAAAGAGCCCCTGAGCTGCCACTTGAAACGGTAGTCTGTGTAAATGTCCCCACTGCCATTTAAAGACTGTTGAAATGCCCTTAAAGTTCTAGTGCAGTGTTGTCTCACTCTGTTCCCTCCCTCTCAGCTACAGCAAATATCTGGTATTGCAGGGAAAGCTATACATTTATCATGAGACTGTCTTGTAAGAAGAAACTGATGACAAGCAGGCTGGGTTTAATGTCCACCAATGCTCCCAAGGCAAAAGCATTCAGATAAAAATTTAAAAATTAAAAAAGTCATTTGTAGCCCCATCTTCCAGGTCTACAAAACCTTGTGCCTAGATCTGAGTCAGCATGATCTGTCCGGTGTGGGAGCTGGTTCTGGTTTCTCTCTCTTCCCACTTTCATGGGAGCCAGGACTGAGCTGACCCGAGAGCACTGTTTGCTCCGGATCATTGCTGGTGTTGCTGGGCAGGCTGTACCCAGCCTGGCTCTCAGTGCTAAGCCTGCTGAGTAGCAGTTACTCACTGAACAAAACCCCCAAAAGGGCATTTTTCCACCAATGTTTTCACTTGACTTATTGAAGGAAAATAAATCTCCAGCCTGTGGTTTTGGGTTTTGCCTTTTCTAAGCCATCTGAATTTTAAAGCAGCCAGACTCAAACTGAGTCACTGGGAAATCCACGGACTTGTGTCTTAGGAGATCTCAAATCAAATATTCATCTGCTCATCTGTGAGTCAATGCCCTGCATTCTCACAGGCTTGTTCCTATAGGTGGTCGGCTTCCTGGGGAACAGGAGGAGTTTTGCTCCTGCCTGCACCAAAAAGAAATGTTCTTTGTACCTGCATTCACCAGTCCTTGTAGTGCAAAAGTGACTCAGAGCTATTCAGCCGTTCAAATGCCCTCTCCTCCCTGATCTCCTGTTTGTAAGTCCAGCTGATGCATCAGAAAGCCTTAGTCTGCAGAGCTGTGAGTTTGAGAAGGAAATCTCCATGTCCTTACATGTTTGGAGCAAGGAAATATTAAATAGACCTGCTAAAACTCCTCTGCAGGCTCACACTTGTTGTGCGCTGTACACAGCGCTCTCCTGGGGCTTCTGCTGTTACCCCTCTCTCTGCTGTCTAATGCCAAACAGTGCTCATGCTGCTCATGAGCAGCCAGGCACTGCAGGCACAGACCGTGCCAGCTTGCGGTAACGGCGTCGTTTTCTCTTCCCCAGGTTATCCAGGCTTCCAAGCTGCCACCTATGCGAGTCGAAGTTACACTGGCATTGCACCTGGTTACACTTACCAGTTCCCTGGTGAGTGGAGCTCCCTGCTGTTTTTTGGTCTGTCTTCAGGTGATGGGAGCCCCTGGCATGATCTATAACCCTGTCTCTGCCCCTTTTACTCTTGGTCTTTCTTTAAATTTGAGATGGATGTGGAATGGGGATGGGAGAAGCCCTGGAATAGGTGGGAACAGCCTGTCCTTCATTAGGATTATCCTCACGCTGCAGTGGCAGGAAAAGCCCAAGGCTGCTCTGACGTCCTTTCTGCTGGCCTCCTCCGTAGGGCTGCTGCTGTGACACAGAAGGGCCCCGCAGCTCTGCCTGTCTCACCGCCTGTGTGTGTGTCTGTCTCTCTTTACCAGAGTTGCCACCACTCTGAAAGTAGCACAGAACATTAAACCTCTTGTGCCAGGGAACTCCTGGGCACGCAAAAGGCAGGTGCCTGCAGCACTGCAGTTGTGTTCTGAATGGTGCCTGGACCACTCACAGCCTTCACAAAGCAATTTGCCGGGCCAGGGGGCTGCAGATACCCTGCAAACTGGGTGGTTTCAAGCTCCCAACCCTGCCATGTGCGCAGAACATGGATTCTGCGATCAATGGCTGGAACCTGCTGTGCTGCAGCTGCTCAGAGCTTTGTGGAGCCTCTCCTCCCTCCCGCTCTCTCCCAGGCTGGGGAATGAGGCAGAGCACACCGAAGGGACACGCTGTGCTATTGCTATTTTCTAGAGATGTGGCAACTCTGAGCATCCCTTCCTTACTCCATCCCTCAGTGTGATGGGTGATATATGAAGTTTTGATCTAGGGGCTGGGAATGGGAAGTTTCCTCTTCGCCTGAGGTGAGCCCAGGCTGACTGGCTGAAAGTTGCTGTTGCCTCCTGGCTATTTGGAAGCTCTCTGTGAATCCAGCTGTAGTGGCTTCAACTCCCTCATTGTAAACCTGTGCCAGCCCGAGTGTGGCACATGCTGAGCACCCACTCGCCTTGCTGCTGAGAGGTCAGATTGGCTGGGTTGCAGAGCAGTGCTCCAGGGCAGACCTGAGGCTGCACAGTGAAGCTTGAACTTGCCCTGCCCTGGTCACATTTATTCCAATGATAAATGGATCCTTTCAGCCTTCAGGGCAGGAGTCCAGCACCTTTCAGCACCAGTTACAAATCAGTTTAAAGAAGTCACTGGCCTGGTCACAGTCTGGTTGCAGACTGCTCCCCCAGCAGACCCTGGCTGCTGTGTCTCTGCGGGGTCTCCCTCGGGGCGTTTGATGAGTTCCTAAGCTGTCTTGCATTTCGTTTTTAGAGTTCCGTGTAGAGCGGACCCCTCTCCCGAGTGCCCCCGTCCTCCCTGAGCTCACAGGTCAGTCCCACTCATTTCCTAAACTCACAAGCTGGAAGGGGAGAAGGGGGCTTTGGGCTGTTTCAGTGGTGTTGCTGCTCCACAGCCTGGCGCAGTTAGACTGGAAATGTGCCTTATTTCCTCTTTCAGCTGGATAAACTCCATCCAAAGCTGGGGATGGAAAGATGGAGAGGCCATCAGAGCCATGTGTATTGCCTCTGAAAAGGGCCGTGCAGGTCCTTTCCTGCTGCTTGCCTCGTTTTTAGCTCTTTGCCCCAGGTTGTATGTAAACAAGATATGGCAACTGCAGAAAGCAGGGCGACTTCCACAGGTCTACAAATGGCTTTAATCTGAGCTGTTGCAAGGATGAAATTTGGAGTGCTGGGAGGAGGGAGAGGGCATGGGTGCACCCCTGGTTACTCTAATCCCATTTCCCTGGGCAGGATGGGCTGCAGGGAATGCTTTCCCTGCTCTGGGTGGTGCAGCTGCCCAGCTACTCCCACACAGGCTTCCCAGGTAGGAGTGAGTGTGGTGGGACCTTGCAGAGTCCTGCAGTGCTTGTAGGGAGCTGTGGAACAAAATGGGAGCAGAAGATCATTCTCAGTGTCCTCAAAGTGTAAATGCCCTCTGGATCCTCAGCCCCTGGGGTGTGTGCAGTGTGTTCTCCCTACGTGATGTTCCTTCTGTCTACTCTTCCATGGCCATATTTTCCCCAGCTCTGTCCTGTTTGTGGTTTTTGTCATAGAAAAGCAGCTTTGTGTAGCACCCTGCTCCCCATGTCCCATCTCATTTCCGTGGTGTTTCTCCTTCCCAGTGCTTCCTTGCCCCCACCTGTTTCAGGGTTTAAATCTCTCTGCAAAAGGGTATGGAAAATCTTTCTGGGAAGCTCTTCTGGAATTAGCAGTACAAACAGACTTGAAAGGGAGTTTCTGTGGCACAAAACTATGTTAATCCTCAGGGACTCTCTGTTTGTGAGGATGCTGAGGTTGGCAGCCACCAATGAACAAATTTCCCTGAGGGAGGTAGGGGAAGACTAAATCCTGTCTCCCTCTTAACAAAACCCTTCCCTGACATCATGTATGCAGCTGCATAAGCACCTTTGAGCCTTCTGGTTGGCAAGCAAAGCAGACGTGGGTCCAGTTGTTTATTTACATGTGTGTTTTTCTGCAAAACCCATCACATTTGTAGAGGAACGTTGGTGACTGGGCAGAAGTGTTTTTCCTTTCACGTCCACCCCCGGCTGTCCTGTGCCTTTTCCTAGCAGAGGTGACTTGCCCGGGGCCTGGCTGTCACGGGTGGCCAGGGCACACCAGGGCTCTGCACAACAAGAGTTATTAATGCTGCTGTCCTGGCTGGGTGCCACGTTAGCGTACAGTCCTGAGTGTCTCACTGAAGTACCAGCTGGGGATCGTGGCATTCTTCCCTCCCCGATACGCTTACCTCCTGTCAAACAGGCCCCGCGCAGCCGCTTGGCTGGGCCGTGGCTGCAATTCCCATGTATAGGCTGGAGCTGGCCCCGCGGAGGGCAGGGCCTCCCGCTCCCACAAAGGCCCAGCGAGCTGTGCTCGAGGGCCCTTGTGCCTTCGAGTGGCTGCAGCACACACGGGCTGCGCTTCATGGCTTGGCAGGGAGAGCCAAGAGGAGGGGATGGCACAGGCAGGGCTGAACGCACAGGTGCTTTGTCACCGCAACACAAACCTGGTGTCTCAGTAGGTAAGACCGCAAAGGCAAGAAGGGATTTTCTTGGAAAAATAACTGGAGCTTTTGAGAAGACTTCACCTCTTTTCTCAGTAAAACTACATTCCCTCATGTGTTAGGGACTTGCAGCAGGGATGGGGCAGGAGGGTGGCTGCCAGCAGCCTTTCTTTCCCAGAACAGCATCTTTGGGGGTGATGTGAAGCACCAACATGCCTGTGTTGGCCCAGGGCCTGTAATGAGCGGCTAACCCAGATAGAAGCCTCATATGACGTTTGCTTGAAACAGGCTGGTGCCTGCTACTAAATATTCCCTCCTAAGCTAGTCTGGGTTTCAGCCTTAACGCGATTGATTTGTTCTGACCTCTTTTTATGGTGCTCTAAACAGAATCACAGTGAATTTCACATTCAAGCATGAAATGCTGACCCAGTCATTTTAAGGGCAAAGAGAAACATACTGGCTAGATGCCTCCTGCCCCGAGGGCTGAATGCCTGTGGCAGTAGAGTTGGGAATTAGTACTGCTACGTATAAATTAAGACTTACTGTTTTAATTAAGCCATTTCTAGTTCCTGCTCCCTAGGTATGTTTCCTGCTTTTCTACAATGAGCAATGAGGTTTTGAGCAATTCAGGAGCAAAACTCAGTGTGGGGAGGATGGTATGTCTTGAGCAAAGAAACAGGGAGAAAGAAGCTATTAAACTGTTATTCAAGAAAATTACCAAGAGACTGAGGAGGAGCTGAGCCTCAGAATGTTAAGCTTCAGCTGCTGTCCCTGAGCTGTTGCGATTCTCCACGTTTACTGCCAAAATCTGGATCTGTAGCTTCAGATTAACTGCATCTTGCAAGCTTAGTAGAGACAAGATACATCTGAAATTGCCTACTTCTCATTCAGGTCTTCCACACCGTGCCTTTGGCTGCTCTGGGGTGTGGGTTTGACAGAGCATGGCTCGTGCATTCCCCTGGACATTGGCTATGCAAAAGAACACTGATGAATTCAGGGCTATGCATTTCCCTGTTGTCATCCTTTGATGTCCTCTGTTATGCACTAAGCCAATATGTATGTGTAGGCCCAGTATTTTGCAGTGGAAAATGAAGGCTCCCTTCGAGGAGTTTCCCGCGTAGCCACATTGCTCCTGAGATGCCTGTTCCCTCTTTTCCAGCAATCCCCCTCACTGCATATGGACCGATGGCAGCAGCAGCAGCTGCAGCGGCCGTGGTGCGAGGGACAGGTAACTCTCCTTTCCTCCCCAGCACGGGGTCCTGTCATGGAGGTTTGCCAAGGGGCTGCGGGAGGGGGGTGGGACGGGGTTGCATTTTTGGGATCTTCACTATGTAGTTCTGCTGCCTGCTGTAGGTTCCACCCCCAGTCGCACCGGTGGGTTTCTGGGCACCACCAGTCCCGGGCCGATGGCAGAGCTTTACGGAGCCGCCAACCAGGACTCAGGGGTCAGCAGTTACATCAGCGCTGCCAGTCCAGCCCCAAGCACTGGCTTTGGACACAGCCTAGGGGTGAGTGCTCCCTGTGCCCTCTGCGGGGGGAGGGAGATGGGGAGTGGGCTGTGTCTCCATGTGGTGAGGGAGGTGAGCAGCCCCCTCAGCCCACAGCCTGATTTCTGATTATGAAATACCACCCACTGCAGCATTGGCTGTGCCACTGCTGAGCCCCAGACCAAAGACGGATGGTGCAGAGCGCCGCAGCGCACTTGGAGCCCACATCCTTGGTTTCTGCTGGCTCTCCCTGATCACCCCTCAAGGTTCTGATCTCCAGACCTTTCCCTGATCTAGCTCAGGCATTCCTAGAGCCTGTCTTGGCCCTGACACAGCATCCTGCAGGCTCTTTAGACCTGGCACCTCCAACTGGAAACAGTTACTCTGTCATCTGGGCCATGACTGCATTTGTTGTGTTAGTAATTCTTCACTTTTCTTTTGTTTAAAAGTGGGGTTTTAACTCTTTTCTTCACAGGGTCCCTTGATTGCAACAGCTTTTACCAACGGGTATCACTGAAGCTGGGGACCAAGGAGGCAGGAGGTAAGAGCCTTGAACAGGAGCCGGTAATGAGTGAGAGGAGTGAGGTTTTGAGCTGGCCCCTGTGCTCAGGCTCTCAGCTGAAGCTGTGCATGTTGCTGTGAGGTTCCATGGCCTGGCCCAGCCTGTGGAAGAAGTCCTGTGGCCAGCCTGGGGCTCTCTCCTGCACCAGAGGCTTGGCAGGTTAGGTTCCTACTGAACGCTCCCCAGGTTGCAAGTGGAGAGTGTCTTAGTGTCTGGCACAAAGAGTAAGAAATGAAACACTGACAAAAAGAGAAAACATCTCTGTTGGCCAGAGTCACAACCCGGTGGTGATCCTGAGAGACAGGCTTGGCTCCTCTGTGTGGCTGGGGAGGCCTCCACCATGCAGCTGGTTGTTCTCACTGCTGCTGAGACCAGTCTCTGGGAAGTGAGGTTTTTCATCTCCTGCTTGGGAGAAGGGCAGTTCTGGTTTTGATCCTTGGATGGGCTGAGAGGGAACTGGTGGATAGTCTTTGTTTCCTTTGCAAATGTGACTGAAGTTAGCTGGCCTAAAATTTGAAATAAAAAAAATCAACAACCAGCTTTTCAAAAAGGAGGGCAAAAACTGGAGGGAACAGTGTCCACAGACAGGAGCCTGTTGCAGCCTGGCAGGGCTGCACTAAGCTGAGCGCTGGGGAAATGGCTGGACCCTGCTATGTCCCAGCCCTCCCAGGGGCCAGGCCATGTGGGATGTGGGACCTTGTTTCCCAGGCCTGCACATTGCCATTAAAGACGGAAACATCTCTGCCATGACCTGTCCCTGCGTGCCAGTGGGTGTGCAGAGCAAGACTGTGTTGGGACAGAGTTTGGGAACTGAGTGTTTCTGTGAGACCATACTGGAAGAAAACCCCAGGAGGAAAGCTGTGGTTGTTCTAGATCCTGTCCCTTCCCTCCCCTGCTGTGTCCTGCAGATTCCCCAGTGACCTAACCGAGGACAGCGAGCGGCTGGAGGATCTGGTGAGCCTCGGGGGATGAGCCAAGGTTACCTTTCTCTTGAATCAAACTGCACACTGCCGGCTGGCTGCCAGGCTCCTGCCGCCCTGCCCGATCTCTCCCTTTGACCAGACCACACTGGACTGAACCCGAGGAGATCATCTCGCTTTCTAACTAACCACCGACGGTTTACGCTTCCCCCTCCCTGCCCCCAGCCCACTGATTCTTCTTTTATTTATTTTATTAGCTGTTAGTTTTATTTTTTTATTTTATTTTTTTATCTTTTTGGGGGGCTGCCCCTTCTTTTTGTTGTTTGCTCTTTCCCGAGCTAGTAGACATATTTTATGAATTGGCTTTGTGATTGTGTTAGGTAGTTTTCATTGAGGAGTATTTTTATTTGGCTTTGAAACTGTTTTGAATATTTTCAACTCTGTTGTTGTTGTCGTCAGTGTTTTTAAAGCACGGTATGTAACAAGAATGCAGTTCTGAAGGGAAGAAAGAGACAGAGAGAGAGCAAAGGCTGAGAGGAACTGCTGTATTTCTATTTTTTTTAAAGAAACTGTTTTTAATTGTTTCTGTTTTGTAAATGTGAGGCTTTGAAAAGTGTGAAACTCCAAGGATCCGAAAACGTTGGACATCGCTATGGAACAAAACAAATGTATATTTTGCTAAGTGAAAAACACTATCCTTACAGCTGAAAGATTTTTTTTTCTTAGGTTTAGTTTTACGTGGGGTTTTCTTTTTCCTCCTGTATAATATGTAAATATCGTGAGCTGAACCTGGCTGCTGCCTGCAGCCTGGCTCCAAGGAGCGGCTCCAGGTCCTGGACTTGGTGCCGCAGCGTGAGCAATACTCTCCAGCAGAATCCTGACAGGACTTCGTTCTTTTTTTGTACACCTTTTACTGTAAGATTTTAAGACCTCTGATGAGATGAAAGGGGGGCGGGGGGGCGGGCGGGGGTGAATTGTACCAGCCATCGGCTGTTTTGCTGAGCGGGTTAAAGCTGCTTCCAATTGCTCGATGTACAGACTCCATCCCTGGGCTCCGTAGTGCCGGCTCTGGGCTGGCTTAGGGAAAGGGCTTTGCCGCCGTTGCTTGTCTTGGTTACTTTGAAAGGAATTCACTCTCCAAACATTATCGCTTGCGTCAAGATTTCCTGGGAAAGGGGATCCTCCTCCGGAGGCGAGGGTATCGGAAGGGGTGTCAGGCAGGGGGAGATTTGGGTAGTTGTTCTCTGAAGGGCAGGGCTCTGGGATGGGGATTCATTAACAGGGGAGGAAAGCATTAGGGTGGTGATTTGGGGGCGGGTTAAGGGCTTCTCAGGGATTATATGAATTATAGAATTGCAGCTTCCCGTTTGCTTTACTCTGTGTTCTGAAGACTGTGGGAATTTGTCCGTTGTCCTGTGCGGGGTGATCTGGTCCCTTCTCCAGAACCTGTGGGGGCATCCCCTGGTATGGTCCAGGCCCCTGCTAACCAGCACTCTGCCAGGGGAGGCCTCCAGCAGGAATACACGGGGCAGGTTTGGGTCTGGATTTCAGTGAACCAAAGACCTTGTTAAGGGGGGTGATTAAGCCTTTTATTAAGATGCAGCCAAACACTTTTCCCAGGGAAATAACAGCTTCATCTTAAGTTTTAAAAATCATTCCCTCTCTTCCCCCAAACTGAGCCCCTGTGAAGGAGATGGGCATTTAGAAAAGGACTGGGAGGGCCACAGTGCCCACAGAGCCCTTTTTCTCTTCCATCTCCCCTGTCTGCTGGAACTTGTCCTGACCTGGGCGATGCGTTTGGAGAGTTCTGTTTAGGTAAGAAGGTACTTAACAGATCAGTACTGAAAACACAAAGCAATAATTTTTGTTACTGAGACAAGAGTCTGTATGTCTGTTTTTTTAAATATTTCCTAATTAAAGAAGAGCTGCATTTTATTGGGTTTATTTTTATTCTATATACTTCAAATTTGGGTCTGCGGACAGCGCTTTCCTCCCTCCTGGTATATGCGCTGAGCTGCTTCCGTGCCCCCTCCAGACATCCCAGGCCAGCTGTGCTGCTGCTGGGCTGTGAGTCACTCTCTGGCCACTGCCTGGAGGCTGGGGCTCTGGTTTCAGGGTGGGCATTTTTTTTAAAAGAAATAAAGCTGTGTTTTTAAGCCAGTAAGTTATTACACTCCAATGTTTGTTCTCTCCACACCTGTAACCCTTTTTCCAGATTTCAGTTTTAAATTCCTAATAAATTATTTGAAAACTGTCCTTCTCTGTCATTATTTAGGGGTGCAAGGTTTTCCAGTGGGGGAGATTTCAGGTGAACTTAGACCTGGCAGGAGTTGCATCCTGCCTTGATGATAAAAGCCCCAGGCAGGTCCCTGACTCGCTGTTCTTCTCCCACACTTCGGCAGTGTGGAGATGTGAGTTCATCGTGTGAGGCAGATCTGGTTTTAGTAGGGATTGTGTCTCTTCTCCACATTACAGAGGTTTTGTGTAAGTATTTGTAGGTTCAGAAAAGGAGATAATGTGGTGCTTACAAGTTTGGCTCCTACCCTGGATTCAATTGACTCTGGTGGACCAAGGAAGGTAGATGTAAGAAAGTAAAATATGGAGATGGGAAGTAAAGTCCTTAAGAGACAACATCACGAAAGGAGAATTTTAACAATGTGGAATAATAAGGAACTGCAATGGAGCTTATAAAAAAGTCTTAAAAATAATTTGAGGCTTAAGCCTGTAAGTTGGAACCAGTTATAGGTTGAAATGTGCTCACAAGTGTACTGGGGACCACTGACTTTGTATCCAGCACAGGTTGGGGGAAACCAAAAATAGCATTGGTGGAAAAATCTTACCCTGCTGGGGTTTTTCTCATGAGACACTCTTGTAATGCTCACGTGCTTGCTTTCCCACACTTGGTGATCCTTTTGTTAAACTAACTATGTAGGAAATTGTTGATTTATGATTTTAAAAGGCCAGTTGACTGGAAATTTTCTAGGAAACATCAATAGTACATCAGATACTGAGAACAGAGGAAAAAGGAACCACCTACTCCTGTTTCATGGGTAAGAAAACATTTTTTTTTTTTAATGGTAAAAGCAGAGAAGACAGAGAACACTTAAGCAGATATTGAAGGGAAAGTTGGCAGATTGATCTGTGGGCAAAAGATTAAATTATTTTTTCTGAACTAACTGTGGTACGGACCGTCCTTTACATCAGCCTTTAATGTTTTATTCAATTCTCTGTTAGAACACTGAGAACCTTAAATCTGTAACTCAACTTCCATTGGGCTGTAGGTAACTCATGAGTAGGGAGCCCCAGAATGGGAGTGCTTGAAGAGATCAAAAAAGTCAGAATGGATCTGGTTGTTCAGCACCGCGTCTAGCTTCACGTAGATGTTCTGTGGATATGGCAACAGCCAGTGGGTACTGTGGGCACCCTGGTGTAGTTTCAGACCCTATGAGGAGGAAGGTGTCCTCGTCACCCCTTTTGGAACCTGCCGGTGGGTGGTGAGCCCAAAGTTTCCTGCATGAGCACTCTGGTATGTTGGGCTGTTGCAGACAAGTGGCATTTGCTGCCTCTTCTGCTCTCGCAAGCTGAGGGTTCGTTTGGTGCTTTGGAAATCAATGCAGACTTGACAACCACATCTAGGAACTGTATCTTGAGTGTGTAAAAATGCCAAACCTGTAGCCCTAAAAATGCCAGAGCCTCTGGGATCTAAATATGAGTACAGTGTTTTTACTTTTGCCTGGCTGATTCCAGGAAGCTTTTTCTTACCAATTTTTTGAACTTCTTTCAAGGTTCCCAGCTCACCTCATCTGTTGGCATAAAGATCTAAAGGTTCTTAACTGGGTTCTGCATTGGTGCTGGAGAAAGAGAAATTGCTCTAAGTTACTGAACTCTGCTGTGTATGTTGAAACTTCTAAGCCCGATTCATCTCCAGTGTACATTGTTTAAGGCCACATAAAACCAGATTCTACTCCTTGTTTAAGCCAAATACAGAGGTTTTCCAGGTCACTTGGCTCCTGTTTCTTGCCTAGTAGTACCTCCTTCTCCTCTGTGGTTTTAAAGTAAAGAACTGCTTGAATTTTTTTCAGTTCAACTCATGCCAAATGGTCATTTGATGTGAGTGGACAACCTGTACCTTATTCTCTGCATTATGCCAGGAGAATCCATGGAGAGATATAGGATGGGATACCAGAAAAAGAGGATGCAAGTATTAGTGGCAGGTGGTTATTAGCGTGGCAGAAATCCCCAACTTAATTACCACACTGCTATTATTTTTTAGTAGAGAGCCCTTAAAAATATCGAGGTCTTTCAGGCTGACTTCTAATAGTGGCACTAGAAGAATTTAATAGCAAAAATCTAGAGAGCAAATATTTGCCTTTCTGGCTTTCATGGATTTAACTCAATTGGCCTTCAACTGGTCACGCCACAACCTGCCGCCCACAGCCTCTGATGGAAGAATTCTGCATTTAGTAACATAGATACTGGCTGGTTTATCTCATACCCATGTCAAGGTGAGCCTGTTGTATAAAGAGACTCATTTCCCTAGCAGCTGTCTCTGTGTCAAGTCCTGCGAGAATGAAGTTCCTGGCTCTGCTTTTCCTGCTGTCAGGTGTGTAGGTCCCCTCGCCCTCGCGCTGGTAACCCTGAAGCTGCCTGTAACCACGCTCTGTGTCTCTCCGCAGTGGGCGCAGCCAGCGCCGAGGTCTCGCCTGAGGTCTCACCCGAGGTCTCTCCCCGGGCCGTGTGGCTGTTCCGCAGCATGATCAAGTGCACCCTGCCCGGCAGCCACCCACTGCTGGACTACGCCGACTACGGCTGCTACTGCGGCTTGGGGGGCAGCGGCACTCCAGTGGACGAGCTTGACAGGTTTATGAGACTCTGCTTTTACAAACCTCTTTCCTTGCTTGTACTTTCCTAGCCCTGCCTATGAACATTTACAAAACTCTCTGGCTTCTGTGAGCTAAGCTTTCTCTCTCACCAGTGGATTCAGGGGGAAAAGGATGTGCACTATCACACCTTGATGCCTTATTACTAAGATAAAATATAACTACAGCAACTCTTCTTTTCTCTTCTATGGCAGCACAATGTGCTTATTCCAGCATTTTTTTTGCAGCAGTGCTGGGCCACCAGCCTGGACACAGTTCTGCACACTCTGCCCAGTGCTTGACCATCAACACGTGCAGGGCTGCTCTGCAAAATGCTAGGAAATGGCATGGGCAATTTAGAGACACACAGGTCTGGCAGCCAGCTCTTGGATTGTGTTGGCTGAGAGCTTTTCAGCTACCAGGCACTCAGGGGTTATGTAGGGTAAGCACTGGCTTTTGCTTACCCTGTGCCCAATAGGCAACTGTGAAGATGCTCCCGTAAGTACATATGTACCAGACACCTCTTGGACCAAGAGCTGGCACAGCTACATCCCTTTGAGGTCCTTAGCATCTGCCCTCATCACTGGGTATCTTTTTTTTTTTTATTGTTCATTGCCTTGTCAAAGCAAATTTAGTGTATTTCTGTGTGTTACAGGTCAGTTGAGCTTGCAATTCTGGTATTTTTTAACCTTTTTCTCCTTATTTCTTAGGTGCTGCCAAGTACATGATAACTGCTACACACAGGCAAAGAAAATGGAATCTTGCAGATTCCTCCTGGACAACCCCTACACTAAGCTCTACAGCTTCAGCTGCTCTGATGGACAGATCACATGTAGCAGTATGTCCATTTCCACATCACTCCAGATGTTTTCCAGTCTCTTTTAGGAAGGAGCAGGGCTGTGTTACATCTCAGTGGCAGGAAGGCACAGGGGGAACTGGTTGATAGAAAGAGGGCACCTCACACAGGCACTGGAACGAGTATTCTCTATATAGCCCACAATTTAAAGTTTATGAAGACATGTGGTACGGCAGGATATAGGGAAGCTCTGACCGCTCCTCTCTCCTCCAGGCAAGAACAACGAGTGCGCCATGTTCATCTGCAACTGCGACCGCGCTGCTGCCATGTGCTTCGCCAAGGCGCCCTACAACCCCGAGTACAAGAAGCTGGACACCGAGAAATACTGCAAATAATTGCCTTCACGTGCCTCAGGGCGGCCGCAGGATCAAATAAAGAAATAAATAACCTAAACCGGCACTCCTGACCACCTTCCACCGCGGCGCTGAGGGGAGGAGACGGCGGGCGGGGCGTGAGGGGAGGGAGGGAGGCCCCGCCCCCTCTGCCCACGGCCCCGTGCGGCGCGTGCGGCGCCCCCGCGTGCGCTGATTGGCCCTTGGGGCGGCGGGGGCGGGGCCGAGCGCACCAGCGAGCGGCATCACGTGCTCGCCCCGCCCCGCGCCTCAGGTGTCCGCGCGCGGGGGGGGTGCTGAGG
>VYZT01031181.1:80881-92966 GCA_013400735.1 Pomatostomus ruficeps
TCCCGCCCTCACCCTCCTGAGGCTCCCCAGGCTGATTGTCCCTGCCTGCCCTCACCCTCCTGAGGCTCCCCAGGGTGAACTTCCCGCCCTCACCCTCCTGAGGCTCCCCGGGCTGATTGTCCCTGCCCGCCCTCACCCGCCCGAGGCTCCTCAGGGCGACCCTCCCTGCCTGCCCTCATCTGCTCGAGGTTCCTTAGGGCGACCGTCCCTGCCTGCCCTCACCCTCCCCAACCTCCTCAGGGGAATTCTCCCGTCCTTACCCTCCCGAGGCTCCTTAGGGCCACCGTCCCTACCTGCCCTCACCCTCCCGAGGCTCCTTAGGGCGACCCTCTCTCCCTCACCCTCCCGAGGTTCCTTAGGGCGACCCTCTCTCCCTCACCCTCCCGAGGTTCCTCAGCGCTCCCCTCCCGCCCGCCCGGGGCTCCTCAGGGCTCCTTTCCTGCCCGCCTTGATGCTCTCGAGACTCCTGAGGGCATCCCGCTCACCCTCCCGGCGCTCCTGATAGTGCCTTTCACAACTTCCCTCAGCCGCCCTCGCCTCGGGCTGCCCACGCGTCAGCCACAGCACAGCTGTCCCCCCTCCCCGGGGCATCGCTGCTTGAGGGTGTTGAGCCGTTTGTGCTCCTTTCTCCTGAGGGTCTCCTGTGTGCTTACCCTGGGGAGCCCTTCCCCTGCCCGGTGCTGTTCCGTGTCGGGAGCTGCAGAGAAGGAGGTAATGCTGGCCTGGAAGGCAGGGAGCCCTCTGAGAGACAGTATTTGCCCCATTTTTCCAGCCCTGCCAAGGTCCTGTGCCAAAGCTGCCTCCCACCCTTGGTACCAGTTTTGCTGGCAGAGGCTCTTGGAGGTGTGGGTGAGCTTCTGGGGCAGGGTCTACACACCCCCGATTGCTGGCAGGGCATGAAGAGGGCCCTGGTTCATCATCAGGATAAACTGTACCCAAACATGGAGCAGAACCCAAGGATCTGAAAGGGCTCTGCAAAATGAGAAACAAATGGAGAAGGAAGAATCTGGCGTGATATGTTATTGGAAGGTACTTGCAATGCCTTCCTACTGAAAGTAAATGTATCTTTGAGGGCATTAGAGTGATAATGAGAAAGGATAGTGATTTGCATTTTGTTCTTTCTTTACCTTAAAAAGGGGAAAGGATTGTGTGTCACAGACAGACATTCCATCTTATGGCAGACTGAGTCCTAGTTTTGTACCAGTATTTGTTGCTTGCTTTTCTTCAGGTGTTTGTGTACATGAATTTTCTGGAAACAATGAGTACTTGGAGTCCTCCACAGAAATCTTGAGGATCCTGGATGTGGTCCTGTCATATGGCCAAAATGAATCATTCTTAGAGCTGGAAGAGCAAGATGAGGTCTCCCGTATTCGCTCACTAGCTTAGATTCTCTGAAATTATTGTTTGTAGAACAGTAAAGCTCCTAAGTAAATGTTACTAAAATCCCCTTGTGATAAACGTCACTGTAGAGAAAAAAAAAGTAAAATATCATCACTATCTAGAAGGAACACTGCACTTTCAAGTGGTATTATCACAAGTAGGGAAGATTGCTGGGGTGCATTGGAAGAGTTCCAGAAACTGGATTTTGCCTGTTACAGGAACTCTAGATTTGAGGTGTGCAGTTTATCTACTCCTGGCATTCAGCATTTGGGGCACGCTAGCGTTCCACAGATAAACCCCATAGACAGATGAAGGCTCAAATTCATTCCATATCTGTCTTACTCCACACAGATTTTATAAGCCTGCATTTATGTTTGGTCCCTTGATCACACTTCTCATTTCCATGCTGCTTTGATGGTGTGAAAGGCCTACCATTAAATCCAAATATCCCTCATCCATAGGGTGCCTTCCCACATAATGCAGAGTGTCAGGCCCTAATGAGCAGCACAGGTGGGGACGCTGAAGGGGTTGTGCAAAGCTGCTCATTAGGGCTTTGAGGAAGGTTGTGGGAAGAGTCTAAGAGCAGGGCTAGTGACTGCTTAAACTGACTCACTGCCAGTGTAGGGGAGTACAAGGAGTGCATGAAGATCTGCTGCTATGCTGGCCTGTACTTTTTTTCCAACCAGAAAGGGATTACCCAGAACACAAGGTATCCCCGTGCTCTGAGGCCCTACACAGCAGCACAGCTGGTGCATGAGATGCTGGAGGGACAGCAGCTCCACGGGCTCACACCGCAGAAGTGAAGTCTCAGTCTCTTATCTTTTCTCTATTGTTGTTTTCTATGCCAAGATTTTTCACTCTGCGGGGAGAGCTGAATTACTCTTGACTACATGGGCATTGCACAGATGAAAAAGAGTGCTCCAGCTGAGATGAGGCACGCAGAGAGCAAACAACTCTGCTCATGGAAATGATCCTGTGTCAGTTTCTATTTGGACTTGGAGACAAATTCGAGCCACTCTCACTGTTGCTCGTCCTTTTCAGGCTCAGCTTCTCTTTTTCTCTGCCGTTGTCTAGTTAGTGGTGCAGAAGGGAAAAAGTGCAGAAAGTGGTACTGGGATATCTTTCCTTAATGGGAAGGGAGATGACAGGGAGCTGCACACAGAATTGCAGGAACAGTCTGGAACAGAGGTTTTAAAGCCCATCTGGCTTGACTCTGCTGTTTACCTGCCGGCCGCAAAGGCTGGGAAAGGGCAACATCCGAGGCAGTCACAGGGGAAGAAGCACACTCTAGATGGTAGATTCAGTCATCTTCACTCCACTGAACCTCCCAAGTTCTCCACGCTCAGGGTTTTGGGTCATTTTCCAGGAACAGTGAACAAGCAGGTGGGTCAGCAGGAGCAATCTGACTGAAAGCTGCACAAGGCTGCACTTTCACCACAAGCACCAAACCCTCTGGGCCATCTGCATTTCCTGCTGCCCTCACTGTGAAATACCTTCCTCAGGCTGCTGGACTCAATCACAGTTTGCTCTGAGAATTTGCCAAGAAACAAAGACAAGATTTGCCAAATAGGAAGTAACTTTAATTTGCTTTGGGTAACTCCAATCCCACTTTCAGAGGAGCAGAACAAAAATCCATTATAAGGTAATCTCGGCTCCTCTATCCAAGCTTTAGGAGGAACAGCTGTAAGAAAAAGGGAAGAGCAAAAGCTGTCGATTCAGCTTATTTCATGTCATGGCTCATGGTGTAGGAATTTTAGGCTCTCTCAGGCATTTCTCGTGTGAGTAAACTTCTTAATGGTATCCTGGGGAAGATGTTAAGAAGTGAAGTGCTCTGATCCTGCTCTAAAAGAAGGCAATTTTAGTAGTGCTGGATCAACTTAGCAGAAAAAAGAATGAACTTCTTCATCTCAGCCTCATATAGTTGTTGCAGATATGCTCATTAACATATCGTAATACACCAGGCACAGGAAATTTACTGTAATGTTCATTTATTGTAAGTCATTGTCCTGGTGGCTTAAAAGTACAATCAGTGGAGCGCTGGGGTAATGACTCATGTGATAGTAATGCTGAAGAGACAGCCTGACTCCTCTCCCGAAGGCTCCGCTGCAGAACTGGAGAAGAGGCAGGGGTAGGTGTGGGAGGTTTAGTTACCTGTCACAGAGCTAATTCCAAGACTTGTTTTACACTGCTTGGCAATGCTCCCACACCTCAAAACGCTGGCTCTACTGGCACTGAACCTGCAGCCTCTGGTTTTGACACACCAATGTCATGCAAATTTCAAGGAGGGGGAGAAGATGATATGGATAGTGAGAAACTCGCCCCAGTTCCTCTGCTAAGGAGGCAACGGTGTCTCTTCCTACAGGGAAAAACCCTGTATGAAAACACGGTGTATGTGGAGACTCTGCTGTGCTTTAGGCATGATCTCTGCAATAGCTTTGGTTAGCGGGACAGCTGTGCTATGGACAGGACAGCTGAAGATGGAGTGACGCCCGTGAGCTTTGTTCACTGCCAAACAGCAGACACCTGAGCCACTGGAAAGTGGAGTCACCATTCGAGGAGAGCAGAATGCAGGTGGGAGTCCTGAACTGTTCCTGCTTGGCTTCTAAGTGAAGCTGTCTCTGTTCTAACCCAACACAGCCAAATCTTGAAATGTGTTAAGCATCTTAATGCCCTCTACCTTTGCAGAAATTGGATGCCTTATGTATCCCTTAGGTTCTGTGCTTTATTTGCTCCTTCCTGGCGTGGATTTGAATCGACAACAAAGCAAAAATGAATTTTGCATCCTGTGGTCAGTTGTCCTTGCTTTGCTACTTGACCTTGTAGCAGATGACTCTGTAATCGTTGTTTCCAACTGCTTGTTACAGTTCTTGTCAAAATATTAGTTCAGGACATGTTACTTGAAGAGTAGGAAGCACTTGGAAAACCCCAACAATTAAATCCCTCAGAGCTAGATGGGGAGTGGTAGATTCATGCAGAAGGTCGGGTCAAAAATTTAGTGTTCCAGTTTGTGCCAGGTTCCGTATTTTACTCTGTAAATGGTTTGATATGGCTTACAATGCCACCCTACAGATCAACAAAAAATCACTAGCCAGTAGTGATGGATCTCCTGTTAGGAGTGTGGAAATTGCACCTATTAATAAAGATTACCTCCTGAGTGAGACCTATTGTACAGATTTAATTGTATTTCTCTCTTAATTCATCAGCTGCTAGTAATTACATCCTGCATTTCTGCAATGGAAAAAAATGAATCCAAATTGGCTACTGAGAATGTACTTAAATCATAGGAGGGAGAGAAAATTACAATGCAAATAGTCTCAATCTTGTAAACAATTTTAATTGAGTCCTTAGCTATTCATTAATTAAATAACATCTTCAAAAAATGCATTCTGGAAAATGTAACCGCCTCACTAAAAGTAGCGCTGGTCAGATTAGCTTAAAGTAACTCCTCTGGCATCTCAACAATATTTAATTTTTAAAGGGATCGGACAGGAAGCAGTTTAGCTTGTCAGCTGACAGTTGAGAGAAATGCTGACTTCCCCTCCTTGCTGGAAGACATCAGCCTTATAGCCTGTGCTTCCAAATAATCTGTTACAAGAGCAGTGTTCGTGTTCAGCTTCTATTTTGAACCATTTTTCTTTTAAGTGACAACCGCAGTTCCTCTTGCCTCCTTTTCCTCTTTGCACACTCTACAGTATCTCACCAGTGACACTGGATCCCCCAGCAGTGTTCTGGTTTCCCACATCGCCCTCCTGTGCGACAGCCTCAAATTACCTGGTGGAAATCCCTGTCCCCCCTCCTCCTCTGGGGACAGCTGTAAGAGAGGTATTTTATCCTCAGATATGGCAGTCCAATTATCCTGTCCCAGTGAATGAAAAGGCACTGTTGACAATGGCAAGGTAAGGCAGAAAAGTATTTTTTTTTACATCATCATTCTGTTTCCTGATAAGTGGAGATGGTTTCAGTGGAGAGAACTGGTGAGGCTGACATGTGCGAGGCTTGCTGCCCTCTCCTGGTGCCCTCAGCGGCCGTGCAGTGGATCTCACAGCTGCCTCTTGGAGTTTTCCCCTTTCTGAGATGAGTCCTACAGGAGAGGGAGAAAGAAGCTGCTTTATCGATTGAATCGATTATTTTAAACAGCAGTGTTTGATTAGGATTAGCTGGATCAATTCAATCAGGAACAGTTTTTGAACTGTCAGCTGCAAAGGCAATGGTTGTGATCAGGTTCTCTGGAACTACAGGTGATCTCCTGTAGCTTCCTGATAGTAACAAATGGATTGGAATTCTACACTGCTGAGTCTTCTGGCTACTCCTACCAGTTCTCTGGGAGTGGTAGCATTTAGTATGCTTTTTGTTTATGATCGTGGGATGGCCCATCAGAGCAGACCAGTTATGGATTAAAATTTACAGCCACCTTTTGGTGCACAGTGTGGGAACATTTTGTGAGTCAGCACATCTCAGTCGGCATTTGCCAGGAACCCATATTCTTACCCTGTGACTGACCAGGGAAGGTACTCACCTTGTAAAAATAACTTTAATCCTGATGGCTACTGATGCTCAGCTGGTTGGGTCATGTACAAACAATCAAAGGCAGCAGCTCTCCACAGCGGGAATTCAGCTTTAAGGATGCAAAGTGATCTAACCTGGTGGGCCCAATGTTAAGCACTGCGATTGGCAGCTTCTTCTCCCGGGCAGCAAGAGCAAACCTGTAACCAGAGTATACCTGCAGGAGTACCAGAAGACAAAATTACTGCAACTTAGGCAAAAGAAGAGTTACAGAAAGGAATAAAATAGTTGCTGTTGGCAATGGGAAAAGGGCTGTAACATACATGCTGTGTTAGGCAGCTGCACTGAGCTTAGGTAGGAAATGTCTTTATTCAGGAGTGCACAGAAAAGAACAGCTTTTAACCTCTGTCAGTGAAGGAGCTGCAATTTCATAGAAACTGACACTTCAGAAAACATTGAAGGGAAGTGTCCAGGTCTTTCCCTAAATCTCTGCAGCAGTTTTTATTAGTTATCAGAGGGACTTAAATGCCGCACTTTGATGGTTCTTGCATGGCCCAGCTTAGGTAGTACAAGAATGAACCTAAGGCATTTCAATCATTCCTGTATGAAGGATTATAAGCTTAAGAAGTGCAAGCTCAAGGAATTTGTATCCAGTATCCTGAAGCCAAGAGAATCACAATTAGGCAGCCTTGGTTTTTACCTCCTTCTGGGAGGTGTTAGAGTAGAACTTGTTCCTGGAAAAATTTATCTTACACAAACACTATTACAAAAGCTTCTCTGGGTTGAGAAACCCCTGTTGTCTAGCTACCTTACCTTTCAGATAAGAGGCTAGTGGAGAAAACACATCATGATACAAAGGACAATCCCAAGCAGCAGAGATATTTCAGCTCTCTTATTGAGAATTTGATAAGGAATGAGAGGTCCTGAAATCTGGTATTTTACACAGTGTGCCACGAGGTCTAAAAGCTGCCAAAGGCTAAAAATTTCTGGTGAAAAATTGTGAGGAATTAATTGTGTCAGGTATCCTGCCTTTATGGACAATTGTAACCTGATGGAGGAGGCAACGGAGAGAGGTCTGAATGGAGGAATTTACAGCAGCATGAGGTAGACTAGGAACAGAATGACAGGGAAGCCCAAACAGGTCATCCATAAAGCCAGATTCCTACCACAGTAAAAATAAAATACAAAGAAGCTCTGCAAAGGCTGATCTGATCCACAATCCATGTGTAGTCCTAAATTGTGGGACCAAGGATCATTGAAGGCAGAGAAGTAGGAATGCAGTTTGGGAGGCAGACGTACTTACCTGCATGGAGGATCCTGCTACCAGCATGGAGTCTGATTCTGCCAGGCGCTGGTGTACAAAACTGACTTTTTCCTGGCTCACTGTATCTCCAAAGAATGTCACATCAGGCTTCAGGATCCCACCACATTTACGGCAGGCTGGGACTTGGAAACTGCGCACCTGCTCGTCCGTCAGGAAGACATCCCCATCAGGAGCCACACCAAACGCTTCAGCTTTCCAAGTGGGATTCAGAGCTTCAAAATGCTCCTGGAGCTCAGAACGCAAGATTTGGTCTCCGCAGGCCAAGCAGAAAACCCTGAAATTCAGAGCAAAGACTTAATGGAGAGTTTCATGTCAGCTGAAGATCTGGAGACTCTAACTCATTCCTTATGAGGCCTGTCATGATTTTCCACATTTATTTATCAAATAGTACAGGTCAAGGAGATGTCTTTCTACCTCTGAATGCTGCTTTGTAGGAATCCTCTAGAGGAAGTGCTTTGAACCCTGCCATGCATCCTCTCTCCCAGTTCAGGCTGTGCTTTTTTCATCTGGAAATTTTGGATGATCTCAGCTAGGCTGTGATGGCCCTTTTCCAGTCCATCCATCCCATGCAATTTTGGCACTATCCACTGTGCTTAAGGTGGATAATCCTTACATCCTCATGATTCCCTTGTTCTCTTTACTAAGAGGACATTTGCTGTACCAAGAAAAGGGTAAGTGGATGCAGGCTTCAAGGAAAGTGATCCAATTAATGCTCCAAAGAAATGGAGTGGTGGTGGTGTTTCTAAAATACCGTGCTATGAACAGCACGGGGTTGTGATCTCTTCTCTCCACCCCTGCCCAACACCACCTTTGTGCATGTCATCTCCAGGAACACAGCATGGGCATTTTGCCCCCTTTCTCAGCAGCTGACACTGCAGCTGTCAGTGACCCTGCAGGAGAGCCCACTGCCCAAGCCCCTGTGCCAGCAACTGTACCTGTGTGTGCAGCCGTGCAGCTCCGTCATGCGCTGGCTCCCGGCTTTGGTGTGCAGGGCATCCACGTTCTGGGTCACCAGCCAGTGCAGCTTGCCCAGCTTCTCCCAGTCTCTGAGCACCAGGTGTGCCTTGTTGGGCTGGTGGGAGGAGAACTGGGGCCAGCCCACGAAGTTCCTTGCCCAGTAGCGCTGCCGGGCACTGGCGCTGCGGATGAACTCGGCGTGCTGGACAGGCCGTCTGTCTGTCCTGGCGTAGAGCCCAACGCCCTCAGAGCGGTAATCTGGGATCCCTGACTCCGTCGAGATTCCAGCTCCAGTCATCACAAACAGCCTCTTGGAGTTAGAAACAAAGTGCTGCAGCTCCTCCACTTCCACGGGATCTGGGGGACAACAGGCTGGCACGAAAGTCAAGTTTGGAGAGGCTCTGGATACAGAATGGGATCTGAAATGATGGAATCTGATGGCTCTGAAAACTCCAGACCACTTCCTGGCAGAGAACATGTTCAGCTAAAAGACAAGAACAGAACACATGGCAGGTAAAAGAAAGCAAAAAGTTTGTCCTTAAAGCCATTTTCTTGGAAGTCTCTGAAAAATGATGCTGAGAAGTATTCTTTTCTCTCTTGTAAAGAAATACATTATTTTGGAAAAATTAACTACAATCCAGGGACAGTATGTTCCTTTGGCATAGGGGAACACTGAGCACTGAGGACAAAGTTAACACCCTGACTTGCAGGGTTCCTGCTGTTCTGTCCTGGTGTGAAGGATGGCTGCCTAAGAGGAGTTGTGAAGAGCCCAGAAAGACCTGCACATGCAAAGTCTTTCCCAGGTATGTGCAGCAGGACAGAGAGGAAATGGCAGGACAGCCAAGCACCTCACCCCAGAAGCACTGGCTGGTTCCTCCTCAGAAGAGACCCTTGCTCTGCATTTTTATCACTCTGCCTGCTCCAAATCAGTTTTTATTTACCCCATCCTTTACACATGTTGTAGGAAGGGAGAGAAAAACAACCTTGAAATGTTGTTGTTTCCCAACAAAAGCCTTGACTGGAGTTACTCCTGTGTGGTGTGTTTTGGCATTTTATTTTGGGTTGGTTTTTTTTTACAGAGGCTTAGTGCAGAACAGGCCTTGAAATGGGACTGAAGATGATTAGGGCACTATCTAAACGCCTCTGGCACCTCCTCTTTTGTGGCTGCCACCTCCCCAGAGTCAGTGAGGAGCTGGAGGGGTACTGCTCTGCTTCTCCAGCAGACACTGGGGCTTTCTGAGAGAGAAAGGATCATCCAAAGTGTGTGGGACAGAAGGAACTGCCTGGCAGGTAGGAACGGGAGGGATACCCTGCTTTAAGGGAGGAATGACATGCCCTGCTGGGGACAGGCAGGATGGCTTTGCTGATCAGGTAGCCTGGAATTGTGTGCAGGAACTGTGGAGACATGAGTGCATGGGTTTGGACTTTGATTTTGTTTGGGCTTTCTAACAGCCTGCAGTTCTTTCTCCATTTCACAATTTTAAAACTATTTTTTCTGGGCCTCTATGGTTTTGCAAACAATGTACAAAAAAGCTTTGAAAGGAACAGTCCTGAGAATTGACTGCCTGGTATTTCTGCCTGCTTAAATCTCTCTAAGCTTGTACAAGATGTGGAAGATGGAGGAACTTTATTTACTGATAAAAGGGGATGATCTCCTGAACACCTAAACTTCAGATATATCTAAATATTGCTCTACTTACTGTGAGATCTAATACTTGGGGAAAACTGGGGGCTTAGATACATCTGAAGTTTAGGTGTTCAGCTCTAAGTATGGTGAGACTAAATTGATGCTAGTGGCAAAGAATGGATTTAGCTCAGTTAGTCTTCAGTTCTCAAGGCTTTTTGTCATCATCAGTTGAAATGTAGGGAAGATTGGACAGACTCCATAGTCTGAATTACTTTTTGTATCTAAGCAGTGATTCTGTTTGCAATGATTTTTGCTTTGTTTTGCTGTTTAGCAGGACTTGTGTTGGGCATTCCCTCTGAAGAGGTTTAATTTCCCATATGAATTAATTAGAAGGGACAAAATCTCCCAATAAACTAATTTGCTTTGAGAGTAACTTGTGTCATGATGCTCCCCAAAGGCTGTTAAGCCAGTTTCATGGTAATTAAATTGCTTTAACTGATGAAAACTCTTCATTCCTGCCCCTTATCATCAAAAGATCACTCAGAAGGAAATGTTCAGAGGGGAAATGAAATAGAAATGTAATAGGGTTGGTGCACAAGAGAGAGACAGCAAAAATTACAAACATATTTGAAAGCTGCTGTGAATCAGATAAGGCCTATGGAAGAGAGAAAGTTAAAGGACAGAATATTCCCTGTCAAATACAAAGCTGCTCTTAAAATGAAAGTGCTCAGATTTAAAAAAAACCAAACTACTGTACATAATAACAGTAACTCTTCAAACGTACCTACGGAGATCTGAGGCTAGAGTTTGTTTTTAGCACACACCCAAGATGCTCCGCAGAAAAAGATCAGGCAAGGTTAAGGCAGAAGATAAACAGGATCCTACAAACGGCTACAGGGCAGAAATCCAAACGCCATCGGGCCTCCCGCGTGTCTCTCGTGCTGTGACAGCGGCGGGGGCGGGCTGAGAGCCGAACCGAACCCGTCTGATGAAACAAGAGAGACACGGCGAACAACGCCGAACACTCACCTCTCATGGTGCTGCCGTGCCGGCCGCGGAAGGACAGCGCCGGCCTGCCGGAAAGGGAGCCCTCTGGGAAACGTAGTTCAAGGGGAAAAAACCCATAAGCACAAAGACTACAGCTCCCATGCGCCAAATGGGAGCGAAAGGTGTTCCCGACATCCTAACACCTGAGTCGGTTTGAAAACGCTGAGAACTTCATAGCAGCCTTCACGGAAACGTACGAGATTAAAATCCGATTTCATTTGATACAAATGCGTGTGATAGCTTTGATAAAATGCATTGTAGATGCTTGTTCTTATAAAAGATGCATTTTCTTTTAACTGATACTAACAGGTTTTAGGCTTAAAATGTGGCTAAATAAATAATGGAAGAAAAAATCCACTGAGAGCTATTAAAGGCATCTCTTCTAGTTCGGAAATTAGGACAGTGCCAACCTGTCTGCTGCTGACTCTGTGCGCCCTGGCAGGAGCCCATCCTGCCTCTCCGCTTGGTGCAGGTTTCAGTCTCAATAATCACCTGATAATTTGTACAGTTTGCCTGGCAATAAGGAGTTTGTGTATGGGGTTTATCTGGTTTTTCTTCAAATGAGCCTTATTTTTCTGAGGAACAAAGACTATGAGGAAGGCCAGACTGCTGCATGGTAGCAGCCTGGTGCACTGGATGCTCAGCTGTCTTACGGACAATGGGCTCTTTCTAAAGATTTGGACCGCTTTTCAAATGCATTCACTAAAGAGCTCTTGCTAAACAGCTCAAAACATTGTGGAAAGTTTTAATCCATTTTTCCTGTCTCTTGCAGTTATTTCAAAGCCCAGGCGAGCCCGAGCCTCTGTGTAGCGGTGTGTAATTCTGTGATCACAGGGAAGAAGTGCATCTTGCTCTCTCGGTGTGCAGTGCCTGTCCTTCTGCCCCTGGGCAGAGGTGTGGAGCGCAAGCCTCTTTTTGGCAGCTTCGTGAGTCTAATTACTTTCAGTAATTTCTATTTTAGGAGCTTAAACGTGTTTTAAACTGTTGGGTGATGACTTCGCTTTGGTGGCACCAGGGTGGCGAGGGCAGGCGGCACCCGGCAGAGCCAGTGTCTCTCTGGTGCTCCCCGAGAGTGCTCCCCGCGTTCCGTGCGCTCCCTCCCGGCATGGAAAACGGCGATTTTTGGCCAATGCCCTGCCTCGAGCAGCACCTTCCCTGGCGCTCATTACCATAGTGCCCTCCCGGCAACCTCCGCGGGTCCCGGCGGTGCCACCGGCCCCCGGTGCATCCGTCCGCCGCCTCCCGGT
>VYZT01031181.1:98086-118715 GCA_013400735.1 Pomatostomus ruficeps
CCATCCCGGCTCCCCGCGCCGCCGCCCGCACCCGGGCCCCCTCGGCTGGGCTGTCCCGGGGCCGCGGCCGGGGCAGGCGGTGGCTATCCCGGCCGGGAAGGGCGCCCTGCGCTCCTGTGCCCCGAGCAGTGCGGAGCGTGCTCGGGTTTCAGCCGACACCTCCTCCCCTGCCCCGCCGCAGCCTCTCCAGCCTGTTCTTGGGCGAGATCTGAACTTTGCGCGGGTACGGAGCGGGGAGCCCTCGGGGGTGAGCGGAGCCCAGCGGGGCTCGGAGCTCATCCTCGTCCTCTCTCTGCTTCTCCCAGGTGTGCTGCCTTATACGGTTTCCCGAGACCGTGTAATGGAGAAATGTCAGGCAACTGGTCTCAAGGGAAGGATCTAGAGAATTTGAGTTCCTTTGGTACCGAGCCGGAAAGGGTGTGGATCTGCCAAAATCCCTTGTGCTCTGGGAGGCATTAGGGCGACTGAGTTCCGCTTATGAAACTGATTAAATCAGACACTGGGGAGGGGCTGTGATCCGTTACTTCCATCCTACCTTTAATAGAAACCAGACGTTCTGTTAACATATAGTCCAAGAAAATTGCAGGTTTATTCCTGGACCTGGAAGCTAACATTACAATGCTGGCAGAAAGCTGGTGGTCACACCTTCAGAAAACAGACTTTGAATTGGGCTAATGATAAAACTTATGGGGCAAGGAGTCCATCTGCTGTGTGGCTTCCTGGTGAAAGGTGTGCCCATGAAGGATTCATGCTTGAAGAGTGAAACTTTAGCCTTTGCTTGGGTGAAGTAGCTGTTGACGGAAACAGAATTAATTTCTACTTCAGCTTCTTCTTATGGTTATTGTTCCTTTAAGTGGAGACAGCTCTGTTTACCTTTTCTCATATCCCTCATTCTCCTATAACTCCTTCTGGTTATCTCCTGGAGATTTGGTGCGAGTTCCTAGCGTGTTCAGGAATGCGTTGCTAGTCCGAACAGGATTCACCCAGTCTGTGTATTGACTTGCTGAGTGGCCCTTCAAGGTGAGCATACAGGTCTGTGTAGGGCCAGTTTAGTGTCTCACAGCAGCACGCTCTTTAGTAAACCATGGGATTTGTGCTGTGCCCACTGCAGCAGTTGCATTCCTGAACAGTAGTAGTGTGACTTCCCTGTTGCTGGAGTAGGCTACTGCAGTTTTTTAACATTTTTTATTTCCTCTGTAGGAGAATTAGAGGTGAACTGCAAAGAAATTGTGAAAAAGATCTGAATTTGTGCCTTGTTTGTTCTTCTGTGCCCCAAAGCATATTGAGACAACCAAAAGTTAAAGTTGTCATCTGACTTTGAAAATAGAACTTTTAGTCTCGGCAACTTGATTTCATCAAGCCTTAATTACACTGCGCCTGTCTCAATTTTTGTGCAGCCTTTCAGACTGGACAAGATCTAATTAACAGTAAGCAGCTGAACAAAAAAAGTGTGACCCTTTCTCTCTCTAAGCTTTTCTGTGGCGTACAGAATTCACCATGGAAAAGCACACCAGCTGTTTTCCCTCTGCGAATCATTGTTAGCCCCAAAATGGCTCACTTACTTCTCTAAAGCCATTCACCTTGGGATGCACGCACAACGGAACAGTGCTGTGCTGATATAACTCCCCTGAAATAAGTCAGTCTTTCGAGCTCAAGTGAGAGTTGTTTGTTTTTCTTTCCTCATTATCTATGGCTGGATTATCTGAGTTGTGGATTAACTGTGCCATGGATACAGACGTCTGCACTGGCTCTGTCCGGAGTCAAGCTGGTTAGGCAGGACTTGTTGGTTCAGGCACAGTGCCATGTGGACAAAGCTGCTCTGCTTTCAGGGACAGTGTTGGCCCAAAAGGAGTTTGGTATTGAGCTGGGACCTGCAGGGTCAGAGCTGATGTCAACTAGAATCAGCTCAGCTTCTTCCACACCTCGCTTCTGAATCTGTGTGGTGCAGAAATGAGCAGTGAGTGAAGGGCCTTGCTGGGCATGAGGGAACCCTCCGCAGAGACCATTGGCGTGTCTATTCTTCACTCTCTGCCTTTATCAAAAATCACCTCCCTCTTCCTAGAGCTGGAGGATCTAGTGTGTACTTGTGCACTGTAAAGTGGAGGTCCAGAAGGATCTCAGTTTTGTGCTTGGACTGGAGAGGTTATGAAACATATGAGAAAGGATTTGTCTTGCTTTGGGAATTCATTTGGAATTGAAAAAAACCTTTGTTCCCTCTCCGCCTCCCCCAGGGTTGAGGAAACACACAGGAAACTTTCTGCAGGCTGGAGCTGTGCACGCTGTTGTTGTGGGGGAGCCTCCGTGGCACAGGACATGCAGTGCTGGGGCTGGATGTAAACTGGAACAGCCCGTGGTGGGAAGGGGCAGGAGAGCAGCTGGCCAGGCCTGTCCAGATTGTCTCCCTCGAATCTCTCTAAGGAAGCGCGTTTTGCGGATGTGCTTGGAGTTTGACAGGAAGTTTGCTGAATGACTTTGCCGTTCTGCAATGCTGTAAATTGGCATGGAGAGTACAGCTTTGTTCTAAAGAGTGAGAATCCTGATGTGGGGCTCTTGCCCCTTTCAGGGGATTGTCAAAGCATAACCTGTGCTTCCAGCACACAAGTGACCATCCTTGCATCAGACACCCTGAATGAGATGTTGAGTTACTGGTTCGGCAACGCTACTTTATCTAAGTAGTGTGAGGGAACAGATCCATTAGGATCTGCTTGCTGCAGAGAAGAAGCCTAATTTGTATAATGTGTCATATATTTATGGTGAGACGAGTAGGAGAAACTTTACATTCGCTTTAGTCAGATACTGTTTCATTTTGACTCCTAAAGTTTTTTACTTTTTAGCCTATTTCTGAAAGGGGTTGTTTGCAAATAATACAGGGAAACCTTTTGGTAACTCCAGGCAGAAGTGGTGTGGCTTTTAGAAGCTTTCATTTGATGTCTTTGAAATTCCCACTTTTCTACTGCTATTTCTTTGTTTAATTTTTGTTTTCAAAGGCTTCAGGTATTTTTAAACTGGACTTTGCAATCAAAAACAAAACAGCATTCACTGGAGCTTGTAAAAGGAGTTTTGCAAAGAAGTTATATCTGTTTAATGGGGACATATTTATGACAGTGTTTTGGCTGTGCATGTAAACTAGACTGTGAGCTTCTTATTTTAAGTGTGTTCACTTCTGGAAGGATTTTTCTTTTATATAAGGTTTGTCTAGCAATTTGACCTCCAAATTCTGGGTGCAAAGGTTGTGGGACAAGAGATTTTGCTTCAGAAGTTGTTTCCCTCTGTTTTAGGAACTCTAATCCACCCTCTCTGGAGTGCTTAATCCTCTCAAGATTGACTTTAAAGGGAGCAATCTTGCCATTGATTTTTCATGGGAGTGTGGAGGGAGGTGCATGTGTTTCCATCTGTCATCTGTCCCAACCTTTGGAAGATTGCTGTGCTCTGCAGGGCGGTGCTGGCTGTCCCTCTCCCAAGGGGGATGCATGCCTGTTTCTGACTCAGTTCCTTTAGTTCGGGAGTCACACGCTGTGGGTTTTGGGCTCACTTGATGAAAAGTTTACTGTGAAATTGCTCATGGTCAGCTACGCCCAGGAAATGGTACTGGGGGGAAGCACTGGTAAAGTAATTTGGTGCCTTGGCTTTCTACTGGCTCAGGTTTCCGAGTCCTTCCTGCCGCTGGGCGAGAAGGCTGTAAACAGAACTAATGCTCTGCACAATGGGATTCTGACTTGTTTCAGCTCCTTAGCTGTTGTGACCCCTCGTAAAACAGGGACTTCATTGTCCTGAGCAACTCAGACAAGGAGTTCTCTGCCTCAAGCAGTGTGCGATGCAGAGAGAGACTTCTTTTCTTGTTGCTCTATTTCCACAGAAAGGCTGGACTCTGTGCTGTCTTTAGCTCCTTTGTCCCTCGCTGGGAGAGGTCAACTTCTCCCAAGTGTTCAGCTGCCCTCCTGGTTAAAACTGATCCTCCGACACCATCTCTGCTACTGGAGAAACAAATGGGGAAACTTCTCATACATCTTCAACTCTCTCTCTCTCTTTCCTTTTTCTTTCTTCCCTAGGAAATCATGATACTTCAGTTTCTCTGGACCGCTTTTTCCTTACCTCTTGCCCTTTGAAGTCTATTTATTATATGAAACAAGTTGTGAAACCGTAGAAATGACAGCTAAAATTCTGAAGTCTGGCAGCAGAACAAGGATTAATAACACACTTCTATATAGATCAGAGTTGGTTTTCTGATCTGCTGCTAAGACAGACACATAAATCCCTCAAATTAAAACTTTGTAACTAGAGGAAGGAAAAAACCTGTCCATGGCCACAAAACAAATCTGTTTGAATCGAGCTAATGTGTTAGTTGTGATATCCAGAATCCAGAGCATTTCTGGAGACAGCCAGAGCAGATTCTGAATGCAGTTGTGTGTGCTAGTGGAAAATCAGCGCGAGTGAATAGGATCTCTGGTCCCAGTTGCCTGCTCTGGTCTGAGCCTATCCCTCCCCTCTTTGTGTACTGATCCTGTGTGTCCCTTTCTGTCTGATGCGGAAGCTGTTAATGAAGATGCTCTTCTGTTCCAGCTGCCTGAAAATGAGACAATGTCTGTGGGAAGCTTTCTCACACTGTGATAAGATGATGGGGTTTAGGGAATGAGTTCCTTGCTCACTTTAGGCCTGTCTGAACCAACTGAGGTTTAATAACAAGCCTTGGAAGTACAGGTTATCATGACTGTTAGGATATTGCATTTTAAAATGATAAGCAGGGAACTGTGTCATCTGTGGCAAGATTACTACATCCAGTAGTGTGGAGTAGAAGCAAGAAGTGGCACCATTACTTTCCACTTCGGTTGAAGTTGAAGGGGTTAGAGAATAAGTTGTGAAGTTGTGATCTCAGGTTGGTTTCAGCTGATTTAACTGCTGGCTGCTGAGCTGTTCCCTGTGGCCGTCTCCCTCCCTTGTGTCCACAATAACTGTTGGACAGTTAACTGGATCACCAAGCTGATTCTTTTCAAAGTCTTTTTTTTTTACGTGGACAGTGAACTGGGAAGTGAGGCCACCTCTTTCAGCTGTGGGTTCTGTTTAATATAGCATAAAGTAACCATTTATCCACGGCCTCAAAAATGTGTCCTAACTTAAGACATGTTATTTCTCTCTGTGAAACAGGGATAATTAGTCCCTACCTGCAAAGTGTGGTTAATGTTGGTTGAGGTCTTTGTGTTTCTGAAATAGCTTCCAGCTGAAAAGCTTCTTTCAAGCTTTTCTGGTCACCATTGCTGGAAAAGTTTAGAGTGGCAAATTTGAGTTAGATTTACAAGCTTTTATTCCTTTCTCAGCCCTGTTGAATGTTCCCTCTCTGCCTTTCTGATTGCTCATCCTTTCTGCATCCCCCGTTATGACAGGCTGTGAGTAGGGAGAAAAGATTTCCTTTCCGTTCCAAGTTCCCCGCAATAGTTCTACCCAAGTCTTTCCCTTTCCCACAGAGCGTCGTGAAATCATTCAAAGAATGTTGTGTGCTAAAGATATACCATAAAAATAGGAGGTGGGTGATGACTTTCTCATATCAGTTTTAGCTGGTTTTCCATTCCTGCTCACTCTCTTTGCAAATGGCCCCAGAGCAGCAGCAACCAGTGAGCTGGGGACAGTCTCCCTTGGCGGATGGGTGTTAAAATCCATGCTCTCTCTTCTGTGCGTGTGTGTTTTTTAATCCTGATGAAGCAAACAAAGTAGAAATGGCAGCTGGAGTGCTGTGGAACAAGTTTGGTGTTGGTGTTTTGATTACAGGAACTGAGTCTCTGAGATTATGTGTTTGTGCTGTTTAGGAGTCTGGTAAACTCTTTTACTGCTCACACAAATGCAGCTTTTTTTGTAGCAGACAGCAACTATTCTGAATTTACATGGGAAATTTATCTAAGCAGTTTGAGACAACTGTAAACTGAGGAGCCAAGAGAACTTATGGCAGGCCACAGGGGGAGGCAGCCTGCATTGTTAGTGCTTGGCTCCTCGTTCCCTGAGCTGAACTGTCTCTACACTGTGAACAAGTTCAGTTCACGGTATTTAATGATGGTGGGATAGTCTGCAGTCGTCCAATGCAGCTTGTCATGCCTCTTCTCAGTGTTCTTACTACCATGTGCACGTTTCTGTGGATGGCTCTGCTGGGTGAGGTGCTGAGTGTCTGGCTGGCAGCACGCAGTAGAGTGTCGCTTGATTTGTTGTGGTTTTTTACTGTTTAATGCACGTGTTTAAACCCCTAACATTTTGCAAATCATTTGAAGAACATCAAAAAAAGTAAATGGCGCTCCAGGGAATCAACCTTCTGAATGACACTCTGCATGGGGAATTGTGCTTTAAATGGCTCAGCTATAAATCAGACTGTATGGTGGCTCCAGGAATAAACCAGTCCCATGGTTTTGTCACACAACTGAGCTGGCAGACAGAATTAATCCTGTGTCTGTCTAGATGCCTCACAGGATCTTGCTTTATTTCCATTGCTGAAAAGGAAGGTGAACAGAGAATTTCACTTTGTGCTATGAGGAAGTTTCTGGTGGTTCAAGGACTGTGGTTAGGCTGAGTTTTAATAAGAGCGGGAGGTGGTAAAAGAAGCCAGAGGTAGAAAAGGTCATGGGCAGGAGGGCTGTAAATAATTTGCCGTGGATTAGGGGTTTAATACTCCCTTGTTTTATCCTTTCATGGTTCTAAACAAGTTCAGGGCTTCTCTGTGAAAAGGTTTCTTTTAGGTTGACGCCACTAATTTTAGCTGGGTCAGACTAAAAAGCCTAAGGCTATCTGTCTGTCACTTGAGGTTACTGGTGCCCCACAAGATAAGAATAATAATATAAAATAAGATGGAGTAGGATGATGGCTTGGCTGGTCTCTCCTGCTCATCTTGTTTGATCGTTAGTGTCGTGCATCTGCTGCTCCCCATTTCTCAGTACCAGCAGCTGCCTTGGGACTAGGTTTGGTGTTGGTTTGGGCTTCTTTTTCTGCTAGCAAATGACCCCTTTTGGGCAGAAGTGATCCCCAAAAGTGAGGTGCGACTAGTACTAGAGTAGCACTTCTGGTTTGAAGCTCCTGTTCATGATGGTTTTATGTGGGAGACTTTTTTTGGGCCGTGTAGGCCTGGTCAGGCAGTGTGACACACAGCTGGAACTATTCTGCCTGGCTGTGAGCAGCTCCAGCAGTTAGACAGGATCCCTGCAGAGAGCTGGAGCACTGGGGGAGGGAACGAAATGCCATTTCATCCACGTCATGAAATCTCTTATCAGTGGCCAACTCGGTGTTGTGAGTGGGTGAGCTGCATTGGCCAGGAGAAGCTGCCTTTTATTTCTGCTGTGAAAGATGAGGAGCTCAGCACTGTCAGTCAGGCTGAGAGCTGTGGAGTGGCTGTGTGGAGTTTGGGATGAATTTGTCAGTCAGCTTCTTATAACCCTAAGCTTGTAGTTTTCAATCCATCCTGCTTGTGCTTAATCTGAGATTTGCTGCTTGGCTGTCCTGTGCAGTTTGCTTGGGCAGTGCCTCACATCTGCTCTGGCATGCTGCTCCTGTTCTTCTTTACTGCTTAAAGCCAGGGCCTCCAGCACCTTCTGTCTTGGGGTTGTGCTTAAACACCTTGGTGCGAGTTAGAGACAGAATCTGTTAGGTTATCATTCATTTTTCTCTAAGGGTTGGTAAAGGGCTTCATTTTTTGGATGCTACTTTCCCATGAAATGCAAGGGAGAAATCTCCTTGAAAGAGACTGCCATGATGTGGCTCTGGTGATGTGAAACTCTGAGTTCTTCTGGGCTGTCTGGATCTGCTGGAGCCCCCTGGTTGCATTGCTTGGGTCTGGAAGATGTTGTATGTGGGGTGGGAGAGGCCGTGGGATGGGAGGCGTTGGGAGCAATGTCCCTCTGGTGTGGCCCTGTCCTTGCAGGGTTGGGAGGCTGTTTGCTGGGGAGGAGGGGCTGACGGAAGGGGCTGGGGGTGGTGCAGGGAGGAAGCTTTATGTAATTCTTGGCTGGCTTTTGAATAATTGTTTTAATGAAATGGAAGGCAGTGTATTCAGTACTTGCTTGGCAGAAATAGCTTTTTTTTTTTTTTTTTTCCTATCTTGGAGGGGGGAAAGGTTGCTCTTTTTCCAGCTGCTTTAAACACTTAGGCTTGGATTTGCCATGAAGACAGACGTGGAATATTGTTCTTGGTGAGGGGGCAGTTGCACTGCTGTGCAGGTGTGAGAAGTTGTCTTTGTACATTGGATGTGTGAGTGGCAGAGCCTGGTCCGTGTGTTTCTCTGAGGGCTGTGGATGCCAGTGTGGTTTGAGGTGGAGCAGGTTAATTTTAAAGTACCCAACAGTAACAGGATGAAAGTGATGTGAATAAGTACATGTCCATATAAAATATATGTTCATCTCGGTACTTGACAGGAAAATTCATCTCTTTTCCTCTGTGCCCTAGTTCAGAGCATAGCAGGGAAGAACATGATGAGCTGAGACAAAGAAGTCAACTTAATTTTCAGCAAAGCAGAAATGCAGGCACTGGGAATCTTGACTTCTCTAGACTACTGCAAAACAGTCTCTCCAGTTTTCTCAGAGGATTGTTGACTTTTGTCATAGGATTGGTGGAGGAATAATCAGCGATCATGCTGAAAACCCTTTTTTAGAAAGTAATTTGAAGAAGGATTTATTTCATGTACCTCTGGAAGGGAAGTTTATTCTCATGCTGCTTCTATTTCAGTATTGCTGCCATTTCCATTTTTGGTCAGTGCTGGAGATCAGTCTCTCTTACTCATCTTTACCTCACAAAAATCTCCTTTCTCTTTGGTCTTCGTAATTTTTTTTTCCAGTTGTTCTTTTCTGTGGTCAGGGATTCTCTTGTGAGTAAACAGCATTTGGTTGATAGAATAAAATTTTTCTTTATCAAATAACAACAACAACAACTTGCGTTCAGGGCACTGAGAAGAAGCTGTCATGCGTTTAATTGCTTTATTAATACTGCTCTTGGTAAAAAATCCTCACTATTTCTCTTGCTGCTGCTGAAACAAGCAAGAGAGTTGTGCCTGGTACTTGTGTCATGATGCCAGATGGCAGGTAGAATGATGGGTCAGCTACCTTCTCACGTAGGAAGAGATAAGAAAACCTTAAACGTTCTCCAGCTCTTCTCCATCCACTGACTCCAGTATACTCCAGTTCTAAAAATATTAGTTTTCTGTCTAGATTTAACCATTTTCTTTCTTTCAGCGGGCCAATGTCATGACATTGTGAAACTCTTGAGCCACATTCTTCTGCCACTGCTAAAAAAACCCCCCAAATCTAAGTCAGAGCTCTGCAGCTGTAGAGCCATCAGCAGTCTCCATCAAATCGCCACCCACATCTCCCAAAGTGGACCGGGGGACTGGTTCCCACGTTCATTTCTGAAACACTGTCCTCCTTTCATTCCCAGAAGCTGCTTATAAAATGAAAAGAAGCTGCTTTAACTGGATTTTTAACCATGTGCTTCTCGGCCCCATGTACTCTGTTGTCTTTCAAAGCTGTTGCTTGCCCACTATCTGCAATTACTTGGGTTATTTTTAAGTTACAGTGCAGTGCTCATCGGACTGAAAGCTTCATTTTAAAACTTTCTACCTATTATAGTTATAAGCAGCACCAAGATCCACATGACTGAAAAATGTGAAATATTTTGTTGTCATTTCCCCCTGCCCTGTTCTGTGGGTTTACATTGCGCTTTTGGCAGCGCTTTGTGTAAAGTCGGTTGTTGATGATGACTTACGCTTTTTGGCTTATAAAGAGTTTGGTGCTGCTTCCAAGTCTGCTCCCACCCTGTTGCAGAGAACCCTTGCAGAAATGAAAACTACTTAAAAGAAACATCCACCATTTTGAGAGTACTTCCTTAGTAATTAGATTTCTAACAAGCTGGTTAAACCACATATGACATTTGACACAAGTTCCCATTTTAAAAAATGGGAAACAACTCACTGCACAGTGGTTGGCAGGTCAAGCCAGCAAATCTTTATTTATATCTCAATAACCTTTTATCTGCGTGAGATTTGCTGGTGCTCTATTTCTCCTTATTGACACAGGCTTGTAAAACTTGAGATACCTTGTTTTTTTAAGGGTAGATTTGCATTTGTTAAATGTTCTTTGCATTTGTGCTCTTGGGAAATGTGCTTGTTACTTACTGAATGGGAACTTACGGAAGCTAATGAAAAGTATACTTTGCTACTACTAAAATCTGTCAAGTCTGCGTGCTCATACCCCGTTTAAGAGCCTTCAGGATAGGAATGCCTCAATAAGACTGTACTAAATATGGATATGATTACAGAGTCTCTTCAGTGTCCCCATCCGTTATTACAGGAATCTTCCTTTTGCTGGTAGCCAGGGCGCTCTACATCTCATTGGCAGAATTTGTGCTTCTAATGCTTTTAATGAATTCAGAATTCTTTTAATGAATTCAGAATTTACACTAGTATTTCAGTCCTTTATTTCATCATCTTTATGTGTGTCTCAAATTTTGTAACTGGCACTTTGCCTGGATGGGTCTATATTCAGATCTGTTTATGCTGCTTGGATAGAATTTCCACAGCTTAAAAGATGCTATTTTTTTCCCCTCAAGTTCCATGTCTATTATTGCATAACCAATGCAAATCCTCCTCTTCCCTTTATTGGTTATGATGTCCACATGCTTTCCTGTTTCTGTTACTTTTTAAAAGGCAGATAATTAACTTGGAATGTGCCAGCTCTGACAGTATTTTGTCTGCGACTGTGTCCAAACCCATTTTTACATATCCAAATGGAGAGGATCACAGGGATCTTTGGCAGTGTTGTCATTGGCTGTGGTTACCTGCGTGCTGCTGGGGTGTCTGAGGTGCTGGTCCTGCTGGTGGTTGAGTCAATACAAGGGCGTGCTGCTGCTGAAGGGGGAGATGGCTTTACCTTTGCTTATCCTTTCTCCTTCTGTTCTCTCTGATTGGACATCGCCCTTCTTGCTGACTGCTGTGCTCATCTCTTCCCTGACCCAAAAGAAGACGGTCAGCTTTTTTTGACTGGGTGTATATTCTGTTGGACGGGTTCACACAGGGGTCTTGTGAGAGCCAGAGCCTGCACAAGTAAGTGGCAGCAGCACATGTCTGGAAGAGGGAGTAAAACCTCTCCGTTTTTGGCAGTGGCGAGCTGTTAATTCGCCTTTCTGCATTTATGAAACTGTATTCTTCACTCCAGGGTGCTCACTGTCCAGTGGAACTCCTGTGTCCTGTTGTACAATAAACCCTGATGTAACGTTTTCCTTCCCTAGATGAGTTAGAATCTGCAGTTACAAATTATGACCTTCAAGCTGACGAGTGCTCTACAGCTGTTGTGAGGGGTCCCCTTGAGAGGTCAAACCCATGCACTTGTCATTTCCACCTGAGGGCTCTGGAGCACAAGCACACGTGGATTGCTGGTGCCCAGAGATTGGGAGGCCAGGGCTGTCTGTTCAGGATGTTGTGATTTGCTGCTGTTGATTTCACACTAAGCTACTGCTCAGAAGCTGCTCAGAAGAGTGATCCAGTCCTGGATCAGCATGTGCTGTAACCTCAGTGCTGTTCACGACAACTTTCAGTTATACAAACCTCAAGCAAATACCAGTGCAGAGCTTAAAAAATGCCCTTGTCTACGCTCTGTTCAGTGGGCATGTGGAGGGTTGCTTGTTGTAGCTGGGTGCTGCCCACCTCGGCACTCAAGCCTTGACCTTCTGTTTATTCCCTTTACCAGAGCTGTGGTTTAAAATTCACAATGTTTTGTTTCCTGCTGGTTCTATTCCCATCCTTGGACTCTTTGCCTAGTGGAGATCTCCTTTGTACCAGATTTGTCAGATGTTTGTAGAATGGCAGCGCTGTGTTTTGACCTAGTGCTTGTGGAGTAGCTGCACGCTGGTGTAGCAGGAAGGGTCTGGTTCCTCAGATAGCTGGCTTGGCTGAGCCCCTCTTCCTGTAGAAATAGAAGGGAGTTGGTATTTTGTCCAGAGGCCTTGGCCCTGGAAATTTTCCCTGAGGGGTCAGTTCAGTGGTTGCTTGTTTGTTGTTCATGAGTATTTTTTTTGTTTTGGCAGAGGAGAGCAGATCCTGTTGGACTTCTTCTAGAAACTTTCAGAGGGAAGCCAGCAACCAATGAAAATTCTTATGACATGCATGAGAAGGGTTAACTTAATATTTTGCATGCGTAAGGATAAATAAAGGACTATAAAAGACAGTGTATTTGTTACTAATGTTTTTGGGTTTATTATTTTTTTCCCCATCTAGAATGTTGGCGAAAATCCAGCCCAGGTCAGTACTGAGGTGTTAACTGTTTAGTTGTTTGTGTAAAATATTTACACTCACACCAGTCTGTTCATCCCACCAAACTGGCCAGGATGTTGTTTCATTCCTGTTTGTACAGAGCAGCATCCCTCGCTTTAGTCTGAGCCACCTCACCTCCCTCCCAGAGACAGCTGGGTCAGGACTGGCTGTTGCTACTGCCTTTGTCTGGGACTTCCTGGAAATGCCTGAGGATGTGTTTGCTGTCAGGCAGAGATCAGAAATAAATCGTGCATAAGAGGAGCCACTCCAGGAGAAGACTGTCAGAGACTGTACTTACCCTCCTTGGAGCCCAAAGCTGTTTCCAATTTCACAGCTGACACACAGGGAGAGAAACGGGGACTCTCTAATTTGTGCAGATAGTTGTTCCTTGTGATCTTTTACAAGGTTGGCTATAACTGCGTGTTGAACATGGGTCAGTTTGCTTCCAAAAGGACAGGATTCTGGCAAAAGACTTGGTGGCAGGTGGAGCTCATAGCAGACTGCAGATTCAGGCTGAGAAATTCCAACTTAAATATTTTTAGTACAGGCCTGAGACTCAGATTTGCTTTCTATTCTGATATAATGTGGACTTGCCATGTTATGTTGGGCTGTTCAGGGCTCCATCTCAATTCTGTGTTTCTGAAAGGTACATTTCTTTTGTGCTGTCAAGGAGGTGTGAATGTTGGGGTGAGGATTCTGATTTGTGAGCCTCGTTGGGATTCAGGTGCGGTGGCTGCAGACTTTGCTGCCTGCAGTTGCTGCCGGCCACAGCCAGTTCTATTAATACGAAATGGAATATGTGGAGATTTAGGTTTAGGGTGTGGAGCTGTGACAGCTGTGAGTGAAAAATGTGACTGAAAAAGGCTTCCACGTGGTAAGTGCTGTAACTTGTGGGTGGGTTGATCATCTGAGGACAGCGGTGATTCAATCATGGTTTCAGTTTCCTGATGGTCATGAGCTGGAGTACTGGGTAAAGGCTGGTTAGTCTGTGTGAAGCGTTTTACACATCACCTTGTGATACTTCTCTTGTGCAATCTCCAACTTCTCTGTCCAGTTCAGAGTCCCGCTCTGTTCAGAGCCCAGCCTTGTGCTCTTCAGCATTGTGCAAATGGTGAGGTCACTTCAGCTTTTGCACGCGCTGTGTCACAGGATGTGCTGCAGCTGGGATGTGCAAACCCTTGACAAACTTTTCCTCATTCTCCTGAAGATTGTTCATAGAGCAGTGGAAGAATTTTTGACTGCGCTTATCCAGCTTTGGAAATGGTTTCCTGTTTTTCAGGACTCTGTCAATCCAGTGAATCTAGGCTGAAAGGAACCACACAAGGGATTATTTTCTGTTTTAGCTTCACACAACCATGAATCTCTGGAGGCATTCAAGGCTTGTGTAGCTGGATCTGGCATTCTCAGGAGCCTTTGGTAGCTGTGAAACTGAAAACATTTATTTGTTTAGTAAGCTGGAACATGAATTCAGTTTTAGGCGGCCAGTCTTAGCATAGGGTGTTTTTTTTTTTTCTTGGTATGAGCTGTTTACTGCTCAGGACCATAAACAGAGGGAAGTAAATATGAGATGTCTCTTTTCACTTCAAGTGCTTCAAGTGTGGAGAAAACCATACTATAAAAAACAAGATGCTGTATGTGGCAGGAAATACCCCCCCGCCCCGATCCAGCATTTCTGGAAATGAGAAATAAATGGGAGGACACGCCTTTGGGAGGGAACAGCCCCTGAAAGTAACTGTCACAGTGCTGCTGCTTAGTTCGAGTGCTCCTCTTGGAGGCAAAAGGTGAAGAATACAACAGCCAACCTTGCTGGGTTTGTATGGCCTTGCTTTCCTCTGTGCTGTCCTTAGATCTTCAGTGCCAGTAAGGGTTTGTTCTTCCTGGTGTTTCTGTTGCCAGCTTTTGAATGTGATAGGCAAGGCAGTGGAGTGGACAGCTGAGGTTAATTTGAAGAACTTCAAAGGGCTGCATTTGGGTTTAGCAGCTTTTGTCTGAAAACAACAACAAAAAAAAATATTCGAACCGTATTTTGTTTCTCTGGAGCATCAGGTACATCCCTGCTGAAAGGAGAAGGGACTTAAAGCACAAATCACTTTCAGTGTGAGGATGCTCAGCACACTTGTGACAAAACGAGGAATATTTATCTCTGACCATAAAAGCAGTTACGCACCTTGTGAGGCTTCCATTATCTCAGCCATCTAATGAACTGTTCTGGGACAGTGCAAAGGGGATGAAAGTTTTGATAAGGAAGTTGGAGAAAGGCAGATTAATGACGTGTTTCTCTTTTGTAAACAGTGGTTCATTTATGTCACCCGATTTAAGATGGAGTCTAGTTTAGTATTCAGAGAGTTAAGTGGAAAAATTCTGGTCCTACAGGAAAATAATTTGTGGTTGCTTCACACAACTGGGACTGTAGGCCAAGGAGTGCTGTGGATTTGTATTGTTTCATCCAGGAAACTGTGCTGACTCAATCTTTGAAGCACTTGCAGTGTCTCTCAGCCAGCTGACTTTGTGATCCCATGCCCTGTGGATCTAGTTAAAATTAGGTTGCCAGTGATGTGAATGGAGCCAGCAGCTGAAGGATTTCCCAGCCTGTTGCATCCCAGATGACAGGAGGTGGATCTGAGGTGCTCCCTCAAGGAACGGGGCTGTGATTCCCAGGGACTGCTGGTGTCAAGCTGCACACTGCTCAGCTGGTTTTCCTACAGTGTTGTCGTGCCCTTGAGAGCCTTGCAGCTGCCGGGCTGCACAGGAACCTGCTGACTCCACGTGATGCTGCCCAGCACTCCAGCACCCTCACCCTGCAGACAAATACCACTGCTGAGCCTGCAGGTCTGGGTGTCACAGAAATGTATTCGTTTGCAAGGAAGTGGTGTGGGCAGTTCCAGGAAGGATCTAGACGTGACGTTAATGGTTTTTCAGCATGCACACACACAAATACCCCTCCTGCCCTTCAGAGGGATCTGCTGGAAGGTCTGAGCTCACATGATGACTTCTGTTGGGTTTTTGTAGCATACAGAGTTGGATTATCTTCAGTTTTATGGTCAGGAGTCTCTGTTAAAACCTCACTCTTAAGCTCAGCAGCACAAATGAGAGCACCAGTGGTCCATAGCGTTTGCAGCCCTGGGGTCTGAGCCATGTCACAATTCTGGGGCTGGAAAGCCAAAATAAAATGTCAGGACAGCCTCAGGTGGAAGCAGCAGGTCATGGTGAGGGATGTCTCCAGAATTAAGAGCATTTCAGTTTGAGCTGTCTGCTGACTGCATCTCTTCAGGCTGCCTTTTTTCTGGTCTACATTTGAGCTGCAGATGAGTTATGGGAATCTGACAGGAGGGTAGGTGATTTCTTTCAACTAATGGCAGGATAGGCTGGATTTTCAATTTGTGTTCTGGCCTGAGTTTTGAAGGTGAAAGTAGAGCATTTCCCATTTAAAGCAGAAGTTTTATTCACTTACTTGAACAAGGGCTCAATTTTGGCATGGGTCTTTAATACATTTTCTAAAAGCTGTTAAAGGCATAGTACGGTTGTAGCTGTGCTTTCAAGAAACCTAATGAGTTTATCTGAAAAATACCAAGCCAACACCTCAGCAAACTTTTATTGGATTAGTAAGTTGAAGTCGTTTAGAAAGTGTCTGGTGATCAGCTGGGCAAGTTCCAGGAACAGCCTGGGTTTGCATGCTGGGGAAGGGGGGATCCCTGGGCCCGTCCCTTACACGGGCAGTGCGTGATGGTGTCAGCTCTGCTGGAACTGCAGCCAGAGCACTCCAAGGGTTTGCAGGTCATCCCCAAATGTGCAGTGAGTAGCTCCTGATGAACAGTTCCTGAACTTGCTTTCCACAGGCTGTATTTGCACACTCTTTTACAACTCCAGACCGGGGTGCTAGTAGTGCATGTTAGTTGTGACCAGTTAGTTGGCCACAAGCTCTGGAATAAACCCTCCAGCTTGGGTCTGAGTGGTTGGGAAAGGAAGCCACAGTCATTGCTGCAGCTGCTCGTGCAGACCACATCTCACACTGCAGTGTCTTGTCTTTGTTTAGACATTCACTGATAGCGGTCAGCGCTGGGTGCATGGGCTGCAGTGCTGGGCAAGGCTCACTGGCTTGGCTGTCAGTACTCCAGTTATGGCCCAGAAGGGATTCAGGGTGGGTGCCACCACCTGATTGTGACAGCAGTTCTGTCTGTCACAGCATGAATCCTTGTTCAGTTTGTCTCTGCAGCCTGCCTAGCCAGGTGTAACTGCTGCTGGGTGGTTGCCTTTGCTGTTAAGGTTTTCGGGAGCACCCACGCAAGTTTGTAAATAGGTGCCGCAAATGCAAAGTTTTGCTAATTTTAAGGGGCAGTTTTAGTCTGAAAGTACAGAGACACTTCAAAATTTTAACGAATATTGTCTTTACTGTAATTTACCATACCCCATATTGATGTTAGTTTGGACATTGTTTTTGTTAAGCAGTGACACAAGGCATGACTTGTACCAATACCTTGATAATGGGAAAGCCAAGGCTTTAAATAAACACCAGTACATTAAAGAAAAAGCTGACTGACTTTACTGACCATGCAATCTGAACTTCCTCTAGGCAGGTCTGGGCTATGTGAAGTAAAAACCCCAGTGGCTGCTCTGTACTGATACTCCAGCAGTTGCTAGGTCTGGAAAATGACTTATCTTTTGTGCCTTGAATTTCTGTGTATCTTAAATAACAATCTGCCCCTGCCTCACAAGAAAGCTGAGAGCTTTTATGTGTCCTGTGTTCTAACCGCCTTCTTGGCATACTGGTTAAATTTTGGAAAACTTTTAAATGTCATCTCCTCAAAATGTTTTACGCAGTAAACCAAACTATTTTACCTGCTTTCTGTATATGCAAACTGGAGAACTTGAGGATTTTAAGAGCATCTAATTGCACTTTGAGTTTTTAAGGTCTCCTTTTGAATGTAGCCTTTGTATTTTATTGCTTTTGTAGTCTCTGATCTTTTTGCATTTAAGACCATTTATTAGAATATAATGCCTTAAAATCCTGTAATAAATGTTTTTTACCTGGAAGTCAATGCCTGCCTTTACGTGTTCATGATTTTCCCATTTCTGATAAGGCTCTTCATTTTGCTGAGAAAAATCAAAATGAAAATTCCTGCCATCAGTGCTTGGGGCTCCCCACACCTTCTGCAAAGTCCAAGGCAGTGAGAAGTCCTACAGCAAGGCTCCAGCAAGTTGTCTTGGTGCAGGTCTTGTAGAGCACTGCAAATATTTCTTTTGAAAGGCTATTTAATAGGATAAATATACCCAGGCTCCCCATTCCTCTGCAGTTACTCACAACGTAAAACTGTCATGCCAGGGATTGGGTTACTGCCTTGAGCTGGAGCTGCATTTACTCCTGGAGGTGGCAGGGGAGAAGACTTAGTTGAACGTAATGAGATTTTTAAAGTTTGCATTCAGGGATTTTGCAAAGAGGTGACTCAGATGAGGCTGCAAGCTCAAACTTCAGTTCTGGAGATGCAATTCCCTTCATTCTCTTAGGGGACAGCAAAAATCAGGGTTTTGAATTCAGCATCTTGCAGATATTAAGAGAAAAGGGCTGGAGAATGGTGTGTGATTCTGCAAATGAGAGGTCTGCAATTCATCTTACACCGAGTGAGACATGATTAGCATGCAAAGTCCACGTCCTTGTTTAGAGCTGCCCTTATGGGTATCTTGATTTTTATTTCTATTTGCCAGTCCTCTAGGAATCTTCTGCTGCCTAAACCAGGAAAACCTGTAGCAGTTCTACTTATTTGGGTAAATAGAGACGGGGGCAAAACAGGGGAGGTGCAGATACCTGTTCTGTGCAGCTGCAGTAGAGGAAACACTGTAGTTTGTGCTCAGACCTCTCATCCTCATTCCCCAGAGTGCTGTGTCTGGGCTGTCAGGGACATGTGGCACCCGAGATGCTGGGGGAAACGGGACTCTGGCTGAACGCATTTGCTCTGTGTGGTGGCTGGATGAGGAATCCTGTCTCCAGTGCTACTCGCTTTCCAGATGTCCCATGCAAGAGGCAGAGCTACAGGCAACGTGTGGTTTGATACATGTGCAGATGTGGCTTTCAGCTGTTGAAAATGAAAGGCTGATATCTGAGGCATTTGAAGTATCTTGCTTCAGTTATGCTTCAATTTCCTCCCCAGCAGTGGATGAGATGTGGAAGAAAATTGACCACCATCCTTTTGATCTACTCACTATATTGATAATGCTGTGATTTGCTGTGTCAGCATGGCTTAATAATCCTCAGTTGTTGAGAGAGATTAACTGCATATGGAAATCCTTTCTCCAGAGGAAAGCAAATTTAGATTTCTCTAAATTGCCTCACTTAAAAAAAAAAAAAAAAAGAAGATAAATTCTAAACTGCTTATGAATAGTGGAAAATCATTTACTGCCTGAGGGAAAATTAGCATTGAAAAGCTGCTTGATTTCTTGATGTCGGTTGGCAAATGTGAATTTGTCGATGCCTTGTCACGAAGGTTTTCCCAGAACTAGTCCATGATGTGTTCTGCTTCACTGTGTCACATTAATCCAAGAGCATTTTTGAGATGCACAGGAAAGGGGAAGTGATCAAAGTATGCTTTGATATGCATGGGAAGATACATCTAAGCATATATAAATATACACTTTTCTTTTTAGTAACTTCACTCTGCCTATTTAAGGGGGCTGAGTGCAGCTCAAATTCCTAGAAAGGGCTGTTGATGTGTGCATCAGTGCACAGGGGCCCTGGTGTTACCCATTGCTGTTGCAGACCGTAGAGCAGTGCTGTGATCCCTGGGCTGGTGTTACTGCTCTTTGTCAGACAGAGCTGGGCTGTGGGAAGCTGAAGAATGTGCCCCTGGCTGCGGAGAGGCCGCTGCTGCTGCAGGATGCTGCATCTGCGGGACAGCGAGTGCTGACACGCAGCGATGGCGCAGGAGCCTGCGTTGGAGCCCCTGGAATGCGTGAGCTGCTGCTCGGCCCAGAGGTGTGGGCTGGGGAGATAGCGCAGGAATGTGCAGTATAGAACTTGCTCTTTTCAGTGCAGCTTGAACTGGTAAATGGGGTTTAGCCTAAGGATTTGTCCTGCTTTGGTGGGAGAAGGAGTATTTCCTGAGTGATTCAATACACTGGACGTCAGTGTGAGAGTTCTTGTCCTGAGCTGTCGAAATGACCAGCAGAGCTTTGGCTTTGTTGGGAATTACCTTGAAGCAATGCAGTTGGTATTAAAGGGCCACTCTAGTGCATGTGCAGAGTGGTGTGGGGGATTTGTAGACCAGAATCCCAAGGACCTCATAGTTAATAATGATTTTTGGCAAAAGTGAGGAAAGGGAGAGAGGAGCAAACTAATGTCCCCGGACCTCCACGTGTCTCAGAGTGCTTTATAGTGGTAAAGGTGTCAAATGTGGTTTCATTCTTTAACTGTCCTTCCTCCACAGGAAAATCTGTGTAGAAGACTCACCTGAGTGCAAACACCTGTGTCTTCCCATACTGGGGAGGATGTGGTTTGAGTAGCCCTTGGGCCTGAATGAGATTTCAATCGAGTACGTGATGTTTGGGTTGCCCAGCGGAGGGGAGGAAAACTCTGTCCTTCCTTCTGTTTCGTGTTTTTACACAGCTTTATCAGGTGGTTGGCCAGGTTACCTGGCCTGTGGAGGACCAGCCATGCACATGCTGAGGTGCTCTGTGCTGCAGGGGACAGTGAGTTAGGGTTTTATTGGCTGGTGACTGCTCCAGAGTAGCCATGCAGGGGTGTTCAGGTGGGTGTTGTTTTAGCAGGTACCCCTTTTACACTCTCCTGAGCAGCACCCTGCTAATGGAGTGGAAAATACAGATTTCTATATGCACAGCCCATGCATAGCTGAGCCCTACCGAGTCTTTGGAAACTGGAGTGATTCTGCTCCATGCACGTCTGTGAGATGACATGTTGTCCGTGGGTTGTGTTAGTGCCTTGTTGTAGGGGTGAGAGTGGAGAGAGGGGTGATCCTGGGGAGGAGCAATGGTTTGAAGGGCCATTATAACTCTGTCTGGTTTACTCTACTGCTGCAAAACGGTTAAATGTGTTCTCTAGCGATAACTAAATCTGTGGTGTCTATCCTCGGGAGGTTCTGCTTCCTAGAGCTGTGTGTGTCCTTAGGGCAGCGGTAAGGTGAGCGGTGTGTGCGGTGAGGTGAGCGGTAAGGTGAGCGGTGTGTGCGGTAAGGTGAGTGGTGTGTGCGGTGAGGCAGCGGTAAGGTGAGCGGTGTGTGCGGTGAGGTGATCGGTGTGTGCGGTAAGGCAGCGGTGAGGTGAGCGGTGTGTGCGGTAAGGTGAGCGGTGTGTGCGGTAAGGCAGCGGTGAGGTGAGCGGTGTGTGCGGTAAGGCAGCGGTGAGGTGAGCGGTGTGTGCGGT